>JAXFYN010000094.1:0-289832 GCA_036172215.1 Camellia granthamiana | reverse complement strand
AAAAAATGGGGGGGAGATTTAAATTCAATTTTCCCCCAAAAGGCCAAACCCTCGGACATAAGGCCTAGAGGAAAACAAAATTCACTTCTAGGACACACTTGGGGAGGGGGTTATGGCCGGATAGTTTAAAAGGGAAAAAAAGTCATTTCACCAGCTAGGTGGCCGGCCTGCTACTTTCAGGACAAAAAAATGGGCTGTCGGAAAGAAAGGTGGCCGGTGGGTGATTAGGAAGTCCAATGGTGGCCATTCAAGTGTCCAAATTGAACCCCCAGAAGTTATCTTTCCAATGGCGCAAACCTTGCATCAAAATTCCTCCTGTGGAAAAAGTTATGCCAGTTTCCGTGAAGCCGCGCAGATTCGGTCCCAACCGGAGTGATGCCCTACTTCAATCAACCATATCTCCCCCATCCGAATTGGATTTAGGAGATTATTGATTGCAAATGAGGCCCCGGGAGTAAGCTTTCCAACGGTGGTAGCCTCATAGCTTGATTCCAAGTATACGAATGAATAGGCCCGATTCGGCGAGGGCTGTTCAATTCTCTATTAACGATTCATGTCCATTTTCTTCCCCAACTGGATTTCTTCCCTCTTCTCCTCTTTTCTTCAACTTCAAACCCCTAAGTAAGGTATTTTGAAAGATTTTTCAAAGATTTCATCTCTCTTTCATTCATTTCCACTTTGTCCTTGCTCGGTTTACCGAAAAGCGCAACTTTTAACAAAATGCGAGCGTTAGAACATCGTAGGAATTTTATTTCAAAAATGTTTCGAAAGAGAGGGTTTGAAGACTAAAATCCTTTGATCAAGATCATTTTGGTCTAAAACAAGGGTATGAAGTTGGGATCTGACTCTCTCCTTGCCGAAGAAATTGAACCTTTGCCCTGCACACCTTTCTCCACCATGTAAACCATCAGTCGCGTCCAAGTCTTATGGACGGTCAAAAATGGGGTGTCTACAGTCATGTGTAGGGTAATTCTTCTCATGTATTTTCAACTGACGTGAGCCATAGGCTACCGCTTTCCCCTCTTGCATCAACACACAACCCAAACCCTCTCGTGAGGCATCACAATAAACCGCATAACCCAAACCTCTCTCCGGAATAATCAAAACCGGAGCGGTGGTCAATCTAACCTTCAACTCCTGGAACGACTTTTCACAAGTCTCACTCCATACAAACTTGACCCCTTTCCGCGTCAATCTAGTCAACGGCGAAGCTAGCCTGGAGAAATCTTTCACAAACCGGTGGTAATACCCAGCTAATCCTAGAAAACTGCAGATCTCAAAAACACTCTTAGGCTGTGCCCAATCTTGCACTGCCTCAACCTTGGATGTATCAACAGACACCCCTTCCCCGGATACCACATGGCCTAAGAATTTGACATCTCCTAGCCAAAACTCACACTTCCCAAACTTGGCATACAGCCTATGGGCTCTAAGCATTTCAAGCACCACTTTCAAGTGTTCCTCGTGCTCCTCCTCTGAAGGTGAATAGATAAGAATGTCGTCCACGAAAACGACCACAAAGTGATCTAAGAATTCCCAGAAGATCCGGTTCATCAAGTCCATAAAGACTGCCGGTGCATTGGTGAGCCCAAACGGCATCACCAGAAACTCATAATGGCCATACCGCGTACGAAATGCCGTCTTCGGAATATCCTCCTCCCTGACCCTCAACTGGTGGTAACCCGATTTCAAGTCTATCTTAGAGAAACAACAGGAACCCTTCAATTGGTCAAACAGGTCATCTATACGGGGCATAGGGTATTTATTCTTAACCGTAGCCCGATTCAACTTCCGGTAGTCGATACAAAGTTTCAAGGCACCATCTTTCTTTTTATCAAAGAGGGCCGGTGCTCCCCACGGTGAAACACTAGGGTGAATAAAAACCTTATCTAGCAATTCCTGGAGCTGAATCTTCAACTCACTCAACTCGGCTGGGGCAAAACGGTAAAGTGCCATAGAAATCGGCGTCGTGCCGAGCACTAAATCAATAGAGAACTCTATCTCTCGGTGAGGTGGCAAACTAACGAGATCCTCGGGAAAAACATCCGAATACTCACAAACCACTCTCGGCAATACAATCTGGGTCTCATCACACTCACCACTCATAAAGCTAGCAAGGAGACCACTAAGCTCACTCCGTCCTCGCGGATCATACACCGGTGGCAACACACTACTAACCCGATCCCCCAAGAAATGGAAACACTCCCCGCTCAAGGTACATACTGTGACCCTCTGGCGGTAGCAATCAATAACAGCTCGGTATGACGATAGCCAGTCCATACCCAAAATAACATCAAAACCCATCATGGGCATAACTACGAAAGAAAACGGAAGCCAACGATCGGCAACCTCTATATCACAACCTCTACATCCTTGTTTCAAAATCAATTCACCCCCAACAGGTGATACAACACATATAGGAGATGCTAATTGTGCCAACTCCAACTCCAAAACAGATGCAAATGCAGCAGATACAAAAGAATAAGATGCACCTGTATCAATCAACACACTAGTAACCGAGTTGCAAAACAGAAAGGTACCTCTCACAACAGATGGAGCCGGTACTAGGTCCTGCGCGGTAACAGCAACCTGCTCACCCCTCGGGGCAAACGACGGCTGCACAGACTGGGATGACGAAGCTCCCGGATTGGCCCTCGAGGCCTGCACAGACTGAGCTGGCTGAAAACTCTGCATTTGTCTAGAACTAGACGCTCCCGAAGTGGCACTCAACTGTGGGCAAAACCTCTTCAGGTGCCCAGGCTGACCACACTGATAGCAAGAGAGTGGCTGACCCCTACCCTGACTCTAGCCCTGAGGTCGAGCCGAAGAAGAAGCAGCTCGCTGACCTCCTCCCTTCTGCGGGCAAACTGAAGATTAGTGGCCCAGCTGACCACACTTGAAACAAGTGATATCTCCCTGATTGCCTCTCCCCGAGCCTGCACTCGGCACCGGAAAGGTCGATCTAGCACAACCACCTTGAGACTGCTGAGGGTTAGAACCCCTCTGTCTCTTGCCATCACCCTGACCATCCTGGCTCCTCTTGGAGCCCCTCTGTCGCTCCTCCTCCTCCTGCATCATGATCTCCATATGGGCTGCAGCATCCACCAGACGCCCAAAATCCCGGGTCATCGAACCCCCAACTCTCATCTTGAGTCCACGCCTCATCTTCTTCTCAAACTCGAGGCAACGGCGTTCCTCGGACGCCACAAGTTCAGGTGCAAACCTGGACAAGCTAGTAAAAGCAGCCTCAAACTCGGCCACTGACAAACCCATCTGCTTAAGCTGGCAAAACTAGTCTCTCAGCTTCTCTCTGACAACTGGAGATAAGTACTTCTCCTGGAAAGCATCTACAAAAGCCTCCCACGTACCACCAATACGGCCCCTCATGAACTTCCACCATTGACCCGCATCCCCCTTAAGCTGGAAAGATGCCGAGGTCACTTTCAATGCTCCGTCCTCGATGCCTAGCATCTCGAACATCTTTGTTATCTGTTCCAACCACTCATCTGCCTTAAGTGGCTCCTTCGGATCCCCAATAAACTCGTCCGGATTAAACCGGAAGAATTCCCTCTTTAGAAAGGAAGGCCCTTCATCAACAACCTGGGCCTGGATCTGAACCTGATTCTCAGCTCTGAGAATACCCATAGACTCCCTCAAAGCATCAGCTATCCCACGGGCTAAAGCGCCCATAGCCTCCTGACCTGCTGGCTTGGCCACATTGGCCTGACCAACCCCCTCCTGCTGTGCCGGAATATCATCTGGTAAAGGCATCTCCTGCCTACCACGCCTACCACGTCTACCTCCTCGTCCTGATATCCTAATAAAGGTAATGAAGAACGTTAGCACATTTATAGATGTGTCGAAGCTATAACACTCGTGTCCTAATGCATGGACAATTGTAATTCATTCCACGTAAGCACATAATCACATAAGCACTTACGAATTTCGTTTTCGGATACTAATAGTCCCGAGGCATTGCTAGAGTTCCGGTTAGAAACAACATTGATCAAGTGCTTTTCCAACAAGACTCACAGAAACCCAAGGATCCAATCAACATCCTAGAAACTAAATCCCATACCCAAGTAGTCACATAAACATGTTATCACATAAGCACATAACATTACATCTAAGTCTCTAATCAAGCAAGACAAACCCATTGTGATACTAATCACTTCCCACGTACCCAAAGTATTCGAACCCGGTACGCTCTAATACCAAGTTGTAACGCCCTCAAAATAGTACATAAAACCCATCATTTTTGACATGCAACGATATAAGAGAAATAAACATCTTTCTATTTATCAGAGTAATTCTTACAAAAGTATTACATGTTGACAACAAAAGTAAACGCCCTATGGGCTTACAACTTTCCAAGCCAACACTTGGTTACAAGAAATGAGTACTAACCCATATACATATTAAGCTCTTGGCTTGAATTTACATGTAATACATCGAAAGAAAGCAAAACAACAAAAAAAGTCTGTCTGCCTCTAGCCTCCCAAGCTATGTCCTTGGATGTGGCATGCTACCTGTACCTGAAAATGATGTCCCATATAGCGTGAGCCAACGCCCGGTAGAGATATGCTAAACATAATATGAGCAGTAACTAAGACATTAGCAATTGATAAATGTTTGACTCACATAAATCAATTCATAAACCATTTCCATTACATGACAACTGTGTCCATGTTTCATTTCATTTTCCATTTCTTATCCAATTTTCAATTCATAACTATGGCTCAGAACTTGGCCAAACAATTTAAATGAGATAATAACTCATATTAAACATTTCCCACTTTACAATAGATAAGCATACTAGTTGCATCAACACTTCAATAGATAAGCATATGAGCTGTATCAACACTTCAACAGATAAGCATATGAGCTGTATCAACACTTCAGCGGATAAGCATATGAGCTGTATCACCGGAGTCCATCCCCTATCTTCAACCAAACAATATCCGGTTTAGAGGTCCATCCCCTATCTTCCCCTAAACCGTGGAGTACATCCCCTATCTCCTCCCACACAACACAATGTATATAAACACGGATCATATACATAATCAATCAATACATAAGATTAATGTATTATTCCAACCATCATATTCGATGACACATCCAATTGATTAGTTTTAGTTTGCCTAATCATCATGTATTGTCTACAACAATCAAGACTACCCTCCACCGGTAGCCCAAAGCAATTATTTCTTACAGATAATAAATGCGTCAACAAATAGTTTATCAATATTTTCAAAAGTGAGTGATTAATAAATCCAACTTCACTAGTCCATCTCATAATGAGCCAATTTCATTATATTCAACTCAATTCCATATTTTCTCAACAAATGTCATTAATTACACTAATGACCCAAATATACCCAAACATGGCATTTTCCCCCTTTTCTCAATATTGACCCCTAGGGTCCAAATATTACCAACAACATCAATATACTCATTTTGAAACCCAAATACATATTTATGGTTCAAAATAAACAAAACCCTCTTTTCAAAATTACACATTTGAAACCCTAACTTTCAAAACCCAAAACCATTTATACAAAAGCTCAAAATCTAGGTCAAAGCCCATAAGAGTGAGTAAAAATCCCTACCTCAAGAGATGAATCCCAACGAAGAAGATGAAGAAAACGAAGATCCTCCAAATCCTGAAATTTTCGGATCAAAATGTAGCCCTCGACGATCAACACACTTTTTACAAAGGCCAAAGGGTGAGAGACTACTCTAGCTAGATCAATACTTAGAGAGAAGTGGAGGTTTTAGTGAGAGAAGCTCTCCAATGGCGTTTTTGAAAAGTAAGAGAGAGAAATGGAGTTGAAAAAGTGATACAAAAAGTCGGATCCCGGAGTTATATAAAAATCGCCCCGCTCGAGCGTGGAACTCCCCGCTCGAGCGTCAGACACAGACTTACGCTCGAGCATCCAAACCCCCGCTCGAGCGCTGGATGGACGCTCCCAGAACTTTTACAGACCAGGATCCCTGCTCGAGTGGAAGGACAAAAATCAAAGGTTCGCGCTCGAGCGTCAAAACTCCCGCTCGAGCGTACGACTACTGTAGAAGAAATGCTGGGAGATGGATATTCCCGCTCGAGCGCCAAAACCCCTGCTCGAGCGGAGAAACAACAACGAAGGCCCCGCTCGAGCGCCAAAAGCTACGCTCGAGCGTGAAGGCTAAATTCTGGGCAACTACTTTTGGTTTCTGAGCTCAACCAACCTGTTTCAAACCTGTCCAACATAACCCAAGACTCAAATACAAAGAGTAAAGGATGTAAACGAGACATATACAACAACCAACTTCACGGAACCTAAGTCCGGATACAACAAATAAAGAAAGGGAAACCAGGATCGCTATAAGCACTCCCAAAGAATTGGTTGTAACTAGGGTTTTGTCACTTTTCATCATTTAAAATGGTGTTAAAAAATAAGATATCAAACAATTATTTTGGGATGCTTTTAGATGCTCCCTTTGTTCGCTTGTCATTCAGGTTTTAAGAAAACTAAAATAAGTGGTGTGATACATTGAAGGATTGATTATACTTTTGGGATTCGATTGTCTCTGGTTCGTAATAGGATTGGACCGTTCAGTCCCATTCAGTGGGTCCACTTTTAGGTCACATTTCAATAATTCGAACCATTCACATTTTAAGATTCATCGAGTATATTATCCTTGAAAAAATCAATTCGGTCGGATAGCGGAAATCCCGTGTTCAGATCAATTTTGTATGAACTGTTTATTTCTTCACCGTTTGTTTTTCCATATAAAACTGATCTCAACACATGATTGTCATTTTCCAATCAAATTGATTTTTTATAGGGATGATGTGTTTGACGAATCCTAAAATGTGAACGGCTCGGATCATCGAAACAGGGCCCAAAAGTGAGCCCACAAAACCCAACAATACCTCTCCACTCCAATAGAGAACTAGAGAGAAACCATAGCCTATAGTTTTTATCCTCAATTTTTTACATAAATTTTACTTTAGTCTTTCAGTATAATTAATTCCTCAAACTTTAAATTCTGTCACCTATTGTTAAAAATTGAACATAAAGTGATCATGCAAGAGCCGCATGAGCGCATCTTAGGAACATTAAAATGGGAAAAAAAAGTATGAAAAATTCCATCATTCATCTTTTAACTTTTATTAAAATTTTATTTGAGTCCTCTTGTTTTAATTTTCACTCAAATTTTAAATGATGGAATAAAAGAAGGCCCATATTAAAATACATGTTGAAATTTGAAAACTTCATTGTTGCAATTAGAAGGGGAAGAATAAAAAGTAAAAATTTGAATGAAAATTCAAGGATAAAAAGTGTAATTTGCCATTGTAACGCCCCAAATTTCGAGCCCAAATGATAATACAACAATCATGGTTCTTTCAAGGAAAATCGAATATAAATTTCCAAACTTACATTACATGATACAATAGTTCTTCATGCAACAATACTTTAATTCAATAACAAGTAAATAAACAAATGAATACCCCCAAGGGTTTACAAGTTTCTAAGGCTTGAGCCTGGTAACACAAAACGGTTATTTAAACCCACACACTTACAACCCTTGGCTTACACACAGAGTCACAGCAAAATGAGAGTCTCGTACTCTCAACACACATTTTCTCACCTTTAGTTAAGCAGCATCACCACATCTTTTCCTGTACAAAAATACCGTAGGGTGAGCATAAAGCAAAATAGGAAATCCTTAACAAAGTATATACATTTTATACAGCTCTTAAGAGATGAAATGTACATGCCATGCTATGCCCTTTTGAAAGAAAATCACATCTTCATCTTTGAAAACCATCATGCTCAATGATGTCATGCAATTTCAATTCTTCAAAACTTAACAATTCATTTCAAGAGCGGTAAATATGACTCTGGTAATCCCTGTGTCGGTAGTAGACTATACAAGTACTACCAATTTGTCATTTTTACCGGTATTAACCGGAAGGCTCGACACCTATCCGTGCGGTTTTTCGGTCTTTCACCCTGGAGTCTCAGGCCAACTTAATCAATATCATCTACACCACCTATCAAGACTTACAACGTATTTACTCCAAAACCATTCCATGAAAACTTGTTTCTCAACATTATTTTCTCAATGCAAGTTTTCAAATCAACTTTCAAAGTTTAATGTAATCACATGAATTGATATACCAATAACACAAGATGAATATAAATACTGTTATTCCAATTCATCATCCAAGGAATAACACAATTCCCTCTTCTCAAGTATCCTTAACAATTAGTCATCTCAAGACTATTTCAAAGTTTTGAACAATAATTTCCAAATGAACAATAATTCTCATATTCCCTCAAATTCATCATTTATATAAATATAAATAGAAATTTTCCAAACATCCATTCATTTTGACAGACAAAATAAATATAACAATATCATTCATGGATTTTCAGTCTCTAAAAAGAATCCCCAAATTCTAGGTTTTCTCACCAAAACTATACAACTCAAATCTTTTGAAAGAAAACTTTCCAAAATCATATTTTCTTCAATCAACGAAGATCAAAACCCATAAGATCATTTTAAAAGAATAAGAGACAAACCCACTTTCAAAATCGCTCAACTTCTTGAATCAACAATCAATTTTCAAAGCTATCGAAAGATGATTTCGAAAATCATATAGATCTTGCAAAAATATAAATATAACTCTAAAAAAATCCGTACCTCAAATTTTGAAGAAGAAATGAGATGAAACCCCAAAATTTACGGTGTCGAAACTCGATCTCCACCACATACAACGAAACCCTCGAGAAGTTACACAACTTTGATGAAGAACTTCGGTCTAACTCCCAACAAATTTGGAGGAATCAGAGAGAGAAAATGACTTCTAGAGAAAGAAGCTCTAGATCTGGAAATTTTGGAGAGTTTTAGAGAGAGAGAGAGAACTGAAAAAATGATTTGAAATCTCCCCTTACGGATTGATATAACATGGTCCGCTGACCGGGCAGCTCGACCCCTGTAAATGGATCGAGTCAAAATCGGGATCGCTACAACCTCCCCTCTTTAAAGAATTCGTCCCCGAAATTTCAAATCAAACTACCCTAACAAAGGGGGTTTCTAGCGATCAAAACCACGCTATTTCATTTTAAAATCACAATATTAACTCTTAACCAATTTTTTTTATTTTATTTATTTATTTATTTTTGCCATTTCCACCATGGTTATCTCATTAACAATAACCGTCCACATCAACCTAAACATGAAGCAAAGAAATGACAATCCATAATTACTTCATGCTTAACATAGCAACATACATAACAACATGTGGTCAACAATTTTAACACATTTCCCTCAAACACTATGGAATATTACAAGGAAAAACAACTTAAGCATTTTCAAACAAATCCGGATACTTAGAGCGGACTTCCGCCTCCCGTTCCCACGTCGCTTCTTCAACTCCATGGTGTCTCTACAACACCTTTACCAACGGTATAGTTTTGCCCCGTAGCACTTGCTCACGGGTATCTAATATTTGAACCGGTCATTCTTCGTAAAAGGCATCCTCATCTACCTCCAAGTCAACCCAATCAAGCACATGAGAAGGGTCGGGTTCATACTTCCTAAGCATAGCTACATGAAATATATTGTGAACTCCCGAAAGTTGTGGCGATAAAGCTAACCGGTATGCCACTTCCCCAATTCGCTCTAAGATCTCAAAAGGCCCAATGAACCTTGGAGATAATTTGCCACTCTTACCAAATCTCATCAAACCCCGCCTTGGTGAGATTTTTAGAAACACATGGTCACCAACTTCAAAAGATAAAGGTCGTCTCCTCTTATCGGCATAACTCTTTTGTTGGCTTTGGGCCGTAGCTAACCTCTTCCGAATGAGAACAACTTTCTCGGTTGTCTCTTTAACAATTTTCGGACCCAGTAATGGTGCATCACCCACTTCAGCCCAACAAACCGGTGATCTACAAGGCCCCAAATTGTGCCATCCCAATACTAGCTTGGTAACTATTGTTGTAAGCAAACTCGAGTAAGTGCCTTTCCTAAGGCCCCTTAAAATCAAGGACACAAGCTCTAAGCATGTCCTCCAAAATCTGAATGGTACGTTCCGACTGTCCATCAATTTGAGGGTGATAAGCGGTGCTAAGAGTCAACTTAGTTCCCAACGCCTCTTGAAGGTTTTGCCATAACCAGGCAGTAAAACGAGAATACCTATCCAACACAATAGTCACAGGGACTCCATGAAGTTGAACTATCTCTCTAATGTACAACTCTGCCAAGCGTTCAACTGAGTCGCTGGTGCACATTGGAATGAAACGTGTAGACTTAGTCAACCTATCAACAATCACCCAAACGGCGTCATTGCCTCGTTGTGTTCTAGGAAGTCCAACTACAAAATCCATGGTAACACGCTCCCATTTCCATTCGGCTATCGGTAAAGGTTGTAACAAACCCGTTGGTCTTTGGTGTTCGACCTTCACTGGTTGACAAGTAAGGCACTTCGATACAAATAAAGCGACATCCGATTTTATACCCCTCCACCAAAACTAACGACTAAGATAATGATACATTTTAGTGCCTCCCGGGTGTACCGCAAGGCGTGAGTGATGGAACTCCCGAAGTACTTCCTCTCTACAAGATTTTGGTATAAACAAACGGGCCAGGTAACCTACACTCAGATCCGAGTGAACGTTCAAACCTTTATCTTCCTTCCCATTGGAAATCTTAACACGGATTGATTCCACATCACAGTCTCCTCTTTGTGCCTCTATGACCTTACTAACCATGGTAGGTTGAGCATTCAAAGTAAACAAGGTAACACTCTCTCCAGACTCACCCAAGTGCAAATCAAACTTGCCAATAACATCTAGCATATCCCATTCCCGAATAGCCACACTTGCCAAACTACTCACAGATTTTCTACTCAAAGCATCGGCCACCACATTAGCCTTCCCTGGATGATAGTGTAACTCAAAGTCATAATCCTCCATAAATTCCATCCACCCTCGTTGTTGTAAATTCAAATCTTTTTGAGAAAACAAATACTTTAGACTCTTATGATCAGAGAAGACTTCAAACTTCTCACCGTATAAGTAATGCCTCCAAATTTTCAAAGCAAAAATCACCGCTGCTAATTCTAGATCATGGGTGGGGTAATTTTTCTCATGAGTTTCCAATTGTCATGAACTGTAGGCCACAACTTTTCCCTCTTGCATCAAGACACAACCAAGTCCATCCCTGGACGCATCACAATAGACAGTGTAATTCAAACCCCTTTCTGGAATTATCAAAACCGGTGCGGTAGTCAATCTAGTCTTAAGCTCTTGGAATGACTTTTCACAAGCCTCACTCCACACAAATTTGATATCCTTTTTAGTCAACCTAGTCAAAGGTGTAGCTAGTCTAGAGAAGCCTTTTACAAAACGTCGATAATACCCCGCTAATCCCAAGAAACTCCAGATTTCAAAAAATTCTTGGGTTGTTCCCAATCCTGTACAGCATCTATCTTTGAGGAGTCCATAGTCACTCCCTCTCTAGACACTACATGCCCCAAAAACTTCACCTTTGTTAACCAAAACTTGCATTTTTCAAATTTGGCATAAAATTGGTGCGCACTAAGTAAACCCAGCACTACCCGCAAGTGAGTCTCGTGTTCCTCTTCAGAGGTTGAATAAATTAAGATGTCGCCCGCAAAGACGACCACAAAATGGTCCAAGTATTCCCTAAAAATTCTGTGCATCAAATCCATAAAGGAAGCCGGTGCATTGGTCAACACAAAAGGCATTACAAGGAATTCATAGTGGCCATAATGAGTACGAAAGGTCGTCTTCTGAATGTCCTCCTCCCGGACTCTCAATTGATGGTACCCTGACCTCAAATCTATTTTTGAGAAGCAACGAGACCCTCTAAGTTGGTCAAACAAATCATCTATTCTGGGTAGAGGATACTTGTTCTTAACTGTAACTCTATTCAACTTACTGTAATCAATACACAACCGCAATGACCCATCCATCTTCTTCGCAAAGAGAGCTGGCGCTCCCCAAGGCGATGTACTAGGGCGAATGAAGCCCTTGTCTAAAAGTTCTTGGAGTTGAATCTCCAACTCATGCAATTCGGCTGGTGCAAATCTACACAGTGACATGGAAGTCGGTGTTATGCCAGGCACTAATTCAATGGAGAACTCGATCTCCCGGTGAGGTGGTAAAGTAGTAAGATCTTATGGAAAGACATCAGGGTATTCACAAACTACCCTTGGTAACTCAACACGAGCCCCATCACTCCCACTATCCAAGAGAGTTACAAGAAGGCCACTAAGCTTGCTCCTACTGCGAGGGTCAACAATTGGTGACAAGGCTCTATCAACTCGGTTCCCCAGAAAATAGAAACGATCACCACCCGAAGTGCACATCGTAACTCTCTGACGGTAACAATCAATCACAGCTTGATAAGAATACAACCAGTCCATGCCTAAAATGACATCAAAACTCGACATATCTAGCAACACAAAAGCAAACGGAAGTCGACGCCCAGCAACTTCTATTTCACAATCACGACAACCTCGGTCTAAATCAACTGTACCCCCAACAGGTGACTCAACTCTGAGTGGAGGCACTAACCGTGCTATCTCTAACCCCAATGCAGAAGCAAATGCAGTAGATATAAATGAATAAGACGCACCTGTGTCTATCAATACATTAGCCAAAGAATTACACATAACAAAAATACCTCTCACAACTGAGGATTCTGGAAACTGCTATGGCACGGTAACAGCATACATACGTCCCTGTGGCCCCTGATTAACTTGCTCCCCTCTCGGAGCATACACCTATTGTACTGACTGAGCCGAAGTGGCTCCCTAATTAACTTGCGAAGCTTGGACTGATTGAGCCTGCTGGTGGCTCTGAGTCTGCCTTGACCTTGATGCACCAAATGGGCCTCTCAACTGTGGGCAAGTTCTCTTCATATGCCCCGGCTGACCACACTGATAACAATTAAACGCTTGACCTTTATTCTGAGACTGAGATTGACTTTGAGATCGGTTAGGTTGTGGTAACATTAACTGTTCTCCTCCCTTCTTTGGGCAAGAGAAGTCTTTATGACCCGATTGGCCACACTTGAAACACGAGAAGCTACTCGATGCACTTTTTCCCGGACCTGCACTACGCAAAGGAAAAGTGGATCTAGACTACTGTGGTTGGGACTGGGATGGATAGGTGTTCCTGCTTTTCTTGTTTTGCCTATGGTCTCCTTGAGACTCTTGGCCCCTAGACCTTGAACTCCGAAGCCTCTCCTCCTCGGCTTGTATGGAAATTTCTACGTGTGTCGCCGTCTCCACAAGACGGTCATATTCCCGAATCATATTTCCGACAAGCTTGAACGTAATTTTTGTTTTCAATTTCTTTTCAAATTCAATGTAACGGCGCTCTTCCGTTGCCATCAACTCTGGTGCAAATCTGGACAAACTAGAGAAGATCGCCTCAAACTCGGCCATGAGCATGTCGAGTTGTTTGAGGTCTTTAAACTCTTGCCTCAATCTCTTCCTAGCAGTGGGAGGTATGTACTTATCTTGGAAAGTAACCGCAAAGGCTTCCCATGTCGGCTCCACTCTACCCTTGGCATATTTTCACCATTGACCCGCGTCTCCCTTAAGGTAGTAACTCGTTAGAGTCACTCTTAGTTCACTATCTTTGATGTGAAGCATCTCAAATGTCTTCACAGTTTGTTCGAGCCACTCATCCGCTTTCTTGGGCTCGGGGCCACCATGGAACTCATCCGATTTGGCCTACAAGAACTCTATAGTAAGGAAACTCGCCCTTGACTCCGCGGTTCTCTTGGGCTTGATTCTCCAGCCTCAACAAGTTCATAGACTCTCTTAAATCCCCTGCCATTTCTCGAGCTAGGGCCCTCATTGCGGTTTGACCCGCTTGTCCCACCTGCTAGGTCACATTAGCTTGGCCTGCTTGCTCGGCCATATTAGCTTGGCCGAACCCTTCTTCTTGCACCGGAACCCTATGGACCGGTACCTCATGCACACCTCAACGAGCCCTACCACGCCTCCTGCCTCTACCATCACGGACTTGACTCCTTCCTGACATCCTAAAAAAGGACACAAGAGAAATAATTTAGCACATTAACTCATATGTGCTTGTAACTTGACTCACACATTCGACTACAACAATTCCATATATTTCTCTACCATATACATAATTCAATTTCACTCCACATAAGTACTTAGTCATGTAAACACATACGGACTATTCTTTTACCATGAAATCCATCCCACAAAAAACCAAGAATTCTTAGTAGAACAAGTATTGATCAAGTACCCTTCTAATGAGACCTCAAGGAATTTAACAAGCGCAAACAACATCCCAAAAGTCTAGTCCCATACCCATTTAGTCACATAAGCATCTTATCACATAGTCACAAAATGCATAACATTTCCTAAGCAAGCTAAATGAACCTATTGTGGTTAAACAACCACTTCCCATGAGCTCTAAGTATTCAAACCCGGTAGCTCTGATACCAAGTTGTAACACCCCAAATTTCTAGCCCAAATGATAATACAACAATCATGGTTCTTTCAAGGAAAACCGAATATAAATCTCCAAACTTACATTACATGATACAATAGTTCTTCATGTAACAATACATTAATCCAAAACCAAGTTAATAAACAAATAAATACCCCCAAGGGTTTACAAGTTTCCAAGGCTTGAGCTTGGTTACACAAAACGGTTATTTAAACCCACACACATACAGCCCTTGGCCTACACACAGATTCACAGCAAAATGAGAGTCTCGTACTCTCAACACACATTTCCTCGCCTTTAGTTAGGCGGCATCACCACATCTTTTCCTGCACAAAAATCCCGAAGGGTGAGCATAAAGCCCAGTTGAAAATCCTTAACAAAGTATATACATTTTATACAACTCTTAAGAGATGAAATGCACATCCCATGCTATGCCCTTTTGAAAGAAAATCACATCTTCATCTTTCAAAACCGTCATGCTCAATGATGTCATGCAATTTCAATTCTTCAAAACTTAACAATTCATTTCAAGAACGGTAAATACGACTTTGGTAATCCCTAGGTCGGTGTCTGCAAGTAGACTATACAAGTACTACCAATTTGTCATTTTTACTGGTATTAACCGGAAGGCTCGACACCTATCCGCGCGGGTTTTCGGTCTTTCACACTGGACTCTCAAGCTAACTTATTCAATATCATCTACACCACCTATCAAGACTTACAATGTATTTACCCCAAAACCATTCCATGAAAACTTGTTTCTCAACATTTTTTTCTCAACGCAAGTTTTCAAATCAACTTTCAAAGTTTAATGTAATCACATGAATTGATATGCCAATAACACAAGATGAATATAAATATTGTTATTCCAATTCATCATCCAAGGAATAACACAATTCCCTCTTCTCAAGTATCCTCAATAATTAGTCATTTCAAGACAATTTCAATGTTTTGAACAATAATTTCCAAAATGAACAATAATTCTCATATTCCCTCAAATTCATCATTTATATAAATATAAATAAGAAATTTTCCAAACATCCATTTATTTTGACACACAAAATAAATATAACAATATCATTCATGTATTTCAGTCTCTAAAAAGAATCCCCAAATTCTAGGTTTTCTCACCAAAACCATACAACTCAAATCTTTTGAAAGAAAACTTTCCAAAATCATATTTTCTTCAATCAACGAAGATCAAAACCCATAAGATCATTTTAAAAGAATAAGAGACAAACCCACTTTCAAAATCGCTCAACTTCTTGAATCAACAATCAATTTTCAAAGCTATCGAAAGATGATTTCAAAAATCATATAGATCTTGCAAAAATATAAATATAACTCTAAGAAAATCCGTACCTCAAGTTTTGAAGAAGAAATGAGATGAAACCCCAAAATTTACGGTGTCGAAACTCGATCTCCACCGCACATAACGAAGCCCTCGAGAAGTTACACAACTTTGATGAAGAACTTCGGTCTAACTCCCAACAGATTTGGAGGAATCAGAGAGAGAAGATGACTTCTAGAGAGAGAAGCTCTAGATCTGGAAATTTTGGAGAGTTTTAGAGAGAGAGAGAGAACTGAAAAAGTGATTTGAAATCTCCCCTTACGGACTGATATAACATGGTCCACTCGAGAGTGAAATACACTTTCCCGTAAGTAATTTCGACTGCATTTTGCATTTTTACTTTCGGCGAGCTGACTGGGCAGCTCGACCCCCGTAAGTTGATCGGGTCAAAATCGGGATCGCTATAGCCATATATCAAAACTTATTTGAAAAGAATTTATGAATTTATGCCTTTTACATTAGGAGCTTTTCACTAAGGATTGGTTTGAGAATTGACTATTTTAATTAACTTTTTAACTTTTTAAGATGTGCTAAAAAGTAAGAAGATTGATGTGGCAACTTGTATTGACTTTTTATATTTTGGCTATTTTCGTCACTTGCCAAATGATAATTTTGTCCAAATAAATATATAAACACACTTGTTTTAATTAATTTATTTATTTTTGATTTCGTAAAACCCCCACAGGAAAATTATACAATAGTCCCGGAGTATCACGTGCTCATACTCCCTCACCAATCACCATTCATTATGCCCCTTTGTTAGCAAAAATTTGGTTTCGATCAAATCGACAAAATGGATTCAACAAGAAAACCAAAATTTCACAAATAACAAACAGATCATGCAATTGTGGTTCGTGTCCTATGTTTTGACAGATTCAAGAACCTTTTTGGAGGTTATCAACAGAGAGAAACAAACTAAAAACTGATATTGTATTGCTGAAATTATTACTTGTTACAAAGATTTGAATAATAACAAAAACAAAAAATACAAAAGAACCAGGAATTTTTTTTTTACTGATTACAAGAACCAAAAAACAATTACAAAACCATTAAATTAAAACTACTCCTAAAGAGAATAAACCTCTCCTATGTTGGCGGAACTAGGGTTTCATTGTTGGGGGGGACGATAGGAAGGTATTCAGATGGTTTCCACATGAGGGAAGGTCCGATTGAGACATATTTAAAATATTTTTCTACCGTTTAAATAACTTAATTAAAAAATAATTATTACAATATTGATTAAGCTCATATCCCTTCGCATGTGCTCAATCAGTATGGCGATTCTGGGTTTTACCCCTTATTGTACAGTGGTCCGGACTTGATTCCATGGACATTAGCAGTTGTTATTATCTTGTTTACATCCTTTCATACTTTGTTTTTGAGTTATAAGATGTGTTGGGCAGGTTTGTTACAGGTTGGTTGTGTTTGGGAGCCAAGTGTTGCTGCCCAGATTTTTGGACCTTCGCTCGAGCGAGCAGTTTGTCGCTCGAGCGAGCTCTTTGTTTTGATCCTTCGCTCGAGCCAGGATTTCTTCGCTCGAGCGAGAGTTGAGTTTCTGTGTCTGGTGGATCGAGCCAGAGTGGCTTTGCTCAAGCAAGCGATTACGTCTGGTTTTAGACCTGAGAGTTGCATTTCTTGGCTCGAGCGAGCTTTTCTTCGCTCGAGCGAGCTAGTTTGTTCTTCGCTCGAGCGAGCATTCCGTCGCTCGAGCGTGCGTCTGGTTGCAGACCTGAGGGTTTGAATTGTTGGCTCGAGCGAGGATGATTTCTTATGTCTGGTCGCTCGAGCGGCCAAGTCTTCGCTCGAGCGAGCCAGTTGTATATCAGTAGGTAGCAGCGGGGAAAACACCATTTTTTCTTCTCCTTTCATTTTACAAACCCTAGATCCGAGACCCTCTCTCTCTATACTTGTCTTCTCTCTAGGATTTCATCTCCCTCTAGTGTGAATCTATCCTAGGTCCTTTGTTAAAAACGTAGAGGGTGACTTGGGCTTTGTTTTAATCTGAAAAAGTTGGGATTTGGAGCATGTTGGATTTTGGTCGTCATCTCCGTTTGGGCTCTAACTTCGAGGTAGGGATATCCTACTCCTCTTTATGAGCTTTGTCTTTGAATTTTAGCATTTTGAAATGTTGGAGGTTGTTGTGTAATTTTGAGAAAGTTTGGGCCTTTGTGTAATTTTACAAAAGTTGGGGTTTTAATTATATAAACCTATATGCATGTTTGGCATGGAGAAATGAGATTAATGTCGGAACATTGATAGAAATGGAACCTCAGGGTTGTTTTGTTAATTATGGGAGAATGCCCTAATTACATTGTTAAATTAATTTGTATAATTAATTTGGAGAAATGAGGAATTGAATTGGAAATGTTGAAATTGGGAATGTATGGGAGTAAAGGGTGTAGTTGGATCATTTGTCGCTCACCTAAACGAAATGTTGATATATGTATCCATTTGTGCATTTATTTTATGTTTAGAAATAACTGCTTGGGCTATCGGTGGAGGATAGTTGATTGTTGTAGACAATGCATGATGATTAGGCAAACTAAAACTAATCAATGGAATGTGTCATTGAATATGACGGTTGAAAGAATACATTAACGTTATGTATTGATTGATGATGTATATGATAATTGTTTATATGCATTGGTTTGTGTTGGATGAGATAGGGGATGTACTCCACGGTTTAGGGGAATATAGGGGATGGACCTCTAAACCGGATGTTGTTTGGGAGAAGATAGGGGATGGACTCCGTAGATACAGCTCATATGCTTGTCTATTGATGTGTTGATACAACTCATATGCTTATCTATGGAAGTGTGATATAGCTCTTATGCTTATCTGTTGACGTGTTGATATAGCTAGTATGCTTATCTATTGTGAAATGGGAAATGTTTAATATGAGTTACTGTCTCATGTAAGTTGTTTGGCTAGGTTCTGAGTCATGGTTATGAATCGAGAATTGAAAAAGAAATGGAAAATGAAATGTAACATGGACTTGTATGTCATGAAACTGTAATGTGATAAAAGTGGATGTATCAGTGTTGGCCATCTATCAACTGTTAATCTTTTAGTCATTGTTCATAGTTGGTTTAGTGTATTTCTACTGGGCTGTGGCTCACCCTATATGGGAACATCATTTTCAGGTACAGGTACCATGCCATCTCCAAGGACATAGCTTGGGAGGCTAGAGGCTGACAGACTTTTTAGTGTTTCTTTCTTTTGATGTATTACATGTAAATTCAAGCCTAGGGCTTAACGTGTATATGAGTTAGTACTCATTTCTTGTAACCAAGTGTTGGCTTGGAAAGTTGTAAGCCCATGGGGCATTTACTTTTGTTGTCAACATGTAATACTTTTTATAAGGAACTACTCTGATCAATAGAAGGATGTTTATCTTTTATTTCAATGTATGTCAATATTGATGGGTTTAATGTTATTATTTTAAGGGTGTTACAATCAGAAATGGTGGAAGAGGATCATTATGGTTGTGCTTAAATCATAAATTTGAGTAATGATAGGAAATAAAAATGTTTGGCATGAACTTTTTTAATCTGACTTTTTGGCTATTTGATTATTTTATTCTGGCTAAAAAATTTGTATTTGGGATGATAATTGACTTTTTTTGTAGTTGATTTAATAGTTGTTAGAGAAAAAATAAATTGATTATAGTTTGGATATGATATTTTATCTTATTAGCTAAAATAGCATATTTTATCTTTATTAACTAATTAGTCACAAATTGTGTTAAAAAAAAATGTCTCAAATTTGCATCCCAAACGAGTCATAATCAAAGGCCACAAAAATTATAATTAAGATATATGATAGTATGGTACACGCTTTTTAAAAATATGTGTTATAAAATTTTCCAATTATGTCTTATATTTAACACAAGTGAATCTCACTCTCAACTAACACACATGTAAGTCGAAACACACTCTACAACTTTTTTATTTATTTATCGAAATATTCATATATTTACTAAATTAACAAATATTTATCATAGAAAATGAAGTCTCATTTTTACTATTAGTTGGATGCTATTAATTAGTTCCTATTAACACTGTTGATGGTGAACCGGTGGCGTAAAGACCGATTCAGAGTCAAATGGATATAATTAAAGCCGTATTCGTTGAAAACTTTATGAATGCAACAAAATAGTTGAAAATGATATTGAAGAAAATAAATGCATAAAATTCCAAAGGGGCACAAAGTTATCTGTCATGTCTTTGAAAGGTAGTTTAGGAGTAAGGACCAGGACGGAGCTACTCATGGACTAAGGGTGGCCATGGCCCCCCACCCTTTGGTGATAACAATGCAAAGGATGACAACAAGATATGGACGGAATTACTCTTGGTTCACATATCATGTCATATTTTAATTTAAATATGAGAAATAAACTAATATTTAATATTAAACTAATACAATATATATATAGTTTTAACATGAATAGAAGAAATGTCACATTCATTCAATTTTAACATATAAATAAAAGAGAAATCATAAATTAATTGATTTTTTTTTTTTTACCTATCAACTCAATTATCTATTAAAGTGAAACAAAGTTTTGAATGGATTTTGTATGAATCTCATTAATATCCAACTAGTATATCATCCGTGCTATACACGGAATAAAATAATATATTATTTAATAAAAATATAATAATTATATATAATTTTTTTATATTTGTAAAATAAAAGTTAAATAGAAGCTGCTCAATCGGGATTTTCTTAATTGTTTAAAATTAAGAAAATCAAAAAAATTAGTATAAGATATTGATCATAAGGCTTCTCACTAAAAACATCATTTTGCTTATATAAATGGGAGCATAAGATTCACTTTATGTAAGTGAAACAATTCACTTTTTCTTCTTTTCTCAATGTGGAATTATAAAATAAAAGTTAGCCAATGGAGATTTTCTTAATTATTTAAGTTAACAATTGTTTTGGCGGGAAATTTATTTTGAATCAAGCAATCTTAGCCGTTTAATTTTTAATTAGGTCAATCTATAATTTATTTCGAATCAAACAAATTTAACCAATATATTTTGATAAAACCGCTAAAATCTCAGTTAAACCAGTGAATCAATCAAATCGAAAACAATTCACCCTACGGCTAAGTTAAAAGACTAACCAACTTATAAAAAATTAATTAATTAAAACTTTTAAATTTTATTTTAATTTTAAAATTTAAACTGTCTTGAACTGAAATATATACAACACTACAATATTAAATGGGAGAAAAATGTTTATATAATGAAACAACTCATTTTTTCCTCCTTTTACTAATGTGGGATTGTAAAATAAAAATTAACAGTTGTTTAGACGGGAAGTTCATTTCTAATCAAGCAATCTCAGTCGTTCAATTTTTAATAAGGTCAATCTTAATTTATTTGAAATTAAACAAATCTAAGCAATATATTTTGATAAAACAGTTAAATCCGTGGTCAAACCAATGAATCAGTCAAACCGAAAACGATTCAGCCGAATCGGCTAAGTCAAAAGACCAATCAATTTACAACAAAATTAATTAATTAAAACCTTTAAATTTTGTTTTAACATTTAAACCATCTTGAACTGAAACATGCACAATACTATAATATTAAATGAGAATGTAAGATTCACTTTATATAAGTGAAACAACTCACTTTTTATTTCTTTTCTCGATGTGGGATTATAATTATATTAAAGTTAAATATTATGAGAGTTTCAAAATCTTATACAAATTTTTTTTTAAAATCAAAATGTCTATGTGGGATTATAAAATAAAAGTTAAATGGAAGCTAACCAATGGAGATTTTCTTAATTGTTTAAAATTAAGAAAATAAAAAAAAATGATATTGATTATAGGGATTCCAACTAAAAATCTTATTTTGCTTATATAAATGAGAGCACAAGATTCACTTTATATAAGTGAAACAATTCACTTTTTCCTTTTTTTTTTTTTTTCCGATATGGGATTGTAAAATAAAAGTTAAATGGAAACTAACCAATGTAGATTTTCTTAATTGTTTAAAATTAAGAAATTTCAATAATTCATATAAATTGGGGTATAAGATTCACTTTATATAAATGAAACAATTCACTTTTTCCTACTTTTTTTCCCCCAATTTGAGATTATAAAATAAAAGGTAAATGGAAGCTAGCTAATGAAAATTTTCTTAATTGTTTAAAATAAAGAAAATTCAATAATTTTAGAATGAGAGTTTGGAGCTTCTAGAATGCTTCTCTCTTAAAACTCCATTTATAAGATTCTTTTTACATAAGTGAAACAACTCACTTTTTTTTTTTCTTTTCCAATGTGGGATTGTAACACTTTATATAAGTGAAATAGCTCACTTTTTTGTTTCTTTTCTCGATGTGGGATTGTAATTATTTTAAAGTTAAATATTATGAGAGTTTTAAAATCTTATACAAAATTATTTTTAAAATCAAAACTATGTGGGATTGTAAAATAAAAGTTAAATGGAAGCTAACCAATGAGGATTTTCTTAATTGTTTAAAATTAAGAAAATCAAAAAAATATGAGTATAAGATATTGATCATAGGGCTTCTTACTAAAAATCTCATTTTATTTATATAAATGGAAGCATAAGATTTACTTTATGTAAGTGAAATAATTTACCATTTTTTTTTCAATGTGGGATTGTAAAATAAAAGGTAAATAGAAGCTAGCCAACGGAAATTTTCTTAATTGTTTGAAATTAAGAAAATCCAATAATTTTAGAATAAGAGTTTAGAGCACCTAGAAGGCTTCTTCCTAAAACCCCAATTTTCTTATATAATATAATGGAACAAACTTTGTTTTTTCTTCTTCTTTCGATGTGAGATTATAAAATAAATCATAAACTAATTAGAGTTTTTATTTTTATATGGTTAAATGGAAGTTAGCCAATAGAAATTTTTTTTAATTGTTTAAAATTAATAAAATCAATATGAGAAATCGCAATTAAATCGGTGAATTGGTCAAACCCAAAATGGTTCAACCTAATCGATTAGGTCAAATGACCAACCAACTTATACAAAAACTAATTAATTTAAACTGTCTTGAATTGAAGTATACACAATACTACACTATTAAGATTCACCTTATATAAATGAAACAATTCACTTTTTTTTTTTCTTTTTCTGATGTGAGATTATAAAATAAAAGTTAACAATTATTTGGACGAAAAGTTTGTTTCTAATCAAGTAATCTCAGTCTTTCAATCTTTAATCAGATCAATCTTTAGTTTATTTCGAATCAAACAAATCTAATCAACATATTTTGATAAAACCGCTAAAATCGCGGTTAAACCAACAAATCAATCAAATAAAAAATAATTTAGCGTAATCGGCTAGGTCATAATTAATTAATTAAAACTTTTAAAATTTAAACTATATTGAATTGAAACATGCACAATACTATAATATTAAATGGGATGGGCGTATAAGATTCACTTTATATGAGTAAAATAATTCTTTTTTTTCTTCTTTTCCCGATGTGAGATTATCAAATAAAAGTTAGCCAATGGAAAATTTCTTAATTGTTTAAAATTAAGAAATTCAAGAAAATTAGTATGAGATATTGAAACTCTCACAACACTTCTCATTAAATGAGATGGGAGTATAAGATTCTCTTTATATGAGTAAAACAATTCATTTTTTTTTATTCTTTTCTCGATGTGAGATTATCAAATAAAAGCTAGCTAATGGAGATTTTCTTAATTATTTAAAATTAAGAAAATCAAGAAAATTAGTATGAGATATTGAAACTCTCACAAGACTCCTTACTAAAAAGATCATTTTCCTTTTATAATATAGATAGATAGATATAGATTAGTATAAGAAACTTGAGTCTTATAAAAGAGACCACTCTACGAGATAAACTCTTAGGTCGAATATTTGCGAGTTCTTATCATGGCAAATAAAATGGGATTAAAAAATATGGTTAATGTAATAATATTGTTAAATTTAACTTCTTTTTAAATAAACAAAAAAAAAAAAAAAAACAACAACAACAACAACAAAGGTTAGAGGTCTATTTGGTGTTCCCATTCTTTTGTACATTACATCAAAGCTTGTTTTATTTATTAAAAAAAAAATGATTTTTTCAATATTTTTATAGATTGGACATATTTAAAATTCAACAATGATTCATCCCCCCTTTTCCCCCTACCCCCTTTGACCCCCCTCTTTCTCTCATTGGTTACTTTTTCTTTTTCTTTTTCTTTTTTTTCCTGCTCCTCCAATCACCCCCCGCCACGTGGCAAAGGGGGGTGAGGGGGTGACCCCCAAAAGGGGGTCCCAAGCATTATTCTTTAAAATTAAACAACAATGATTAGTAGCCCGAATTTTCATAGTCTGAATGGTTCGAATGTCTCAAAACGACATCATTTTGGGGGTAAAATGACGTCGATTTGATACATTCGAGTCATTCGTGTCACACAAATTCGGGCTACGAAACATTTTTGTTAAAATTAATTCCCATTCATACTACTTTTTGACGTTTTTCTATAAAAAAATAAAAAAAAAATTATTTTCAAATATATTAAATTTTTTAGCTCATATCTATCTATATATACTATTATTAAAAGTGAACAATTCACTTGCTGTCCAAACTTTGGTGACTTCTCCTTATATCACATGTCCTCATTTTCCTATTTAAAATATAAAATAAAAATTAGATAGTTAACAAGCGTAAGACTCAAACCTTAAACCTTTGAATTAATAAATAAGATTCTTACTGCTTGCATGACATAACCCATATATATAATAAAAGTTTAGTTTTAGTTTTATTTATTTTAATTGATTACGCATCGCATATGCACTAGTTATTATTATTATTATCTATACTATTATTAAGTGAAGGTCTAAATTGATTTAATGAAACCTTTTTCTCTTTATGCCATGTGGCAACTTTATATATGCTAAAATTAAAAAAAAAATAAAAAAATATTATACACAGCATAAAAAAGTTTTGAATCCTGAACCCAAGACTTTGGGTTTTATTAAGAACATACTTATCACTTAAGTAACACACATATTATGATATTAAATTTTTTATTATTTGTTTTTATTATTAATTATCTGAATTGCATACATATCGCGTGTGCCACCCACTAGTTATTATGTATGTGAACAACTCATTTTAGTCTCCTGAAGCCTACTCTCTCCTTTTGTCCAGTGGATTTTTTTATATCAAAAAAGGGAAGAAAAAAAATTAAAATTGAAGTGCACAAGATAACCCGCTAGTTATTTGGGTTTGGAAAACAACACTCTTACCACTTGATCAACAAACACTACATATATTTTTAATTTAAAATTAAAATTTATATTTTATAAATTTAATAGCACGCCCATCGAGTGATCTTATCCCCTAGCTTTATTAAAACAAATATATAGAAAATTACCAAACAAACCTCAAGCATATTGAAGTGGGGTGGAGCCTTTTTAGGCTTCCCCACAGTTGGGTTGGTTGGGAAAAAAATGGTTAGAGACGTTAAAAATTTTATTAAATTTTTTATTAAATGTGTCATATGGATAAGCATTACTCGGTTGGAAATTAAACACTGATGCATCCTAATCAAGGCAACCCATGCCTATATTTGACAGCTGGTGGGGACCCAGAAATTAAGAAATTGGCAAGTTAAATTATCTTGCTTCCTATAAAATTGAGTTATTTACCTAGTGACTCTCTAAACTATTAAGAAGTATTACTTTAATCCCCTAAACTATAAAAACATATAAATAGACCCCCTAAAGTATAAAAACATAGAAATAAACCACTTACACTATTGACGTGTTTCATTTTGACCCCTTTCTTTAACAGTCCAACTTGTACGTTTTATAATTTACGGACATTTGTACGCTTTTATAATTTAGAAGGTAAAGTGATACTTCTCAATAATTTGGGGGCCTATATCTACCCTTTTATAGGTTAGAGGGGTAAAAGTGATACTTTTCAATAGTTTAGGAGGTCTTCATTTAAATAACCCAAATAAAATTATATAATTTTTAGGCAAAATTATATTCATAATCCCTGTAATTTGGGACTTGTGTTACTTTGGTCCTTAATTTTTCAATTGTAATATATTTGACCCTGAATTTTGAATCTTATTCAAAACAAGAACAATCAAAGATATTTCTTTTGCCAACGGTCCACTTCAAGAGTAAAGTCACTATATAGCTTATTTTGTATTGGTTAACTTGTATGTTGTTTGAAATGTAATGGCATTTTTTTAATGAATAATAATGACACTTTCTTCGTTATAAAATTCTATTTGGTTTGGTTTTCACAATCTATTTTCAATTTTTTTTCTAAGAAACTAAAAATTAAATTGGTGAAAAAAAAATTAAAAACACACCATATTTATATAATTTTATCTGTTGGGATGGTAGAAATAATTTTTACAATTAATTTTTTTTTATATATTTATCTTCGTTAAATTAGTTTTGATTTTTTCAAAAGTCAAATATAGTGACAACTTTGATGTCATTATTAAAGTAATCTATTAAATCAAAAAATTCAAAACTAAAAACATTTTATATATTAAACATATCGATTACATATTTAAAGTCTAATAACTATTCATTACATGATAACCATCCAAAAATAACAACAAAACAACCATCTATTACATGATAACCTTCCAAAAACATCCACAAAACAGCCACCTATTACATGATAACCATCCAAAAACATCAACAAAACAACCACCCATTACATGATCATCATCCAAATACATACTAAAAATTAATTTGGTAAAAAAAATAAAAATGTAAATGTAAAAGATTTATCATTTTTATATAATTTTATCTTTGGTCGGTAAAAATAATTTTTAAAAATTCAAAAACAACTTTTTAACATTTATTTTTGTCAAACTAGTTTATATTTTTATAAAATTGATGATTTTACCCTTGAAATGGAGCATTTTTTGTTTCGAAAGGAGCTTGTGTCTTCAATTGTCTTTATTTAGTACGAGATTCAAAATTTAGAGTTAATTGTATTATAATTGAAAAATCAGGAACCAAAGTGACACAAATATCAAACTATAGAGACCGTTAGTGTAATTCGTTCTAAATTTTAGGGATCAAAATGCTAATTTTATCTTTGTAAAGTCTTAAAAGTGCATGGAATGATGAGATTTTTCAAAATGTGGGGGCCATGGATAACATTAATAATAATCTACAAATAATTTTTTTTGTAAAATTTTTGTACAAAATTATATGTTTGTTTGCTAAGGGGCCAAAATTTTTTGAGGATGAGGACCTAACATCAAAATGGGATTTATATTTTAGGATAAAGACTGGTAGCTTGAAAATGGTGGCTCGAAATCGGCTCGAATGGCAAAACGACGTCGTTTTGCCATTCGATTATTTTTTTTTCTTCATTTTCTTTCTTCATTTTCTTCTTCTTCTTCGTTGAAACCAGAAGAAGAACAGAGGGGAAGAGGAGAGAGGGAGCCTCCGCCCGCCGTCCTCGTCGCGAGGAGCTCGTCGCCTCCGCCGCCTCCGCCCGTCGCAGAAGCTCCGATCGTCGCCTCCGTCGCCTCCGCCGCCTCCGCCCGTCGCAGAAGCCCCGCGCAACCCCGCCTCCGGCCCCGACTACTCCTTCAGCCATTTTTATGGCCCCCTCCCCTCCCTTCTCCTTCCTCCTCCTCCTCCTCCTCCTGCTGAAAACAAAAATCGAGCCACTCTCGAGCCACTAGATTCGAGCTACGAATCACTACCGTATATTTTATTATGACTTTAGATGATTTAGGCACGTAACAATAAGAATTTTTTTTTTGAGATAAATGACCTAAAAATTCGGTTATCTTAATTAGCTGTAGGTTGTAAAAAAAATAAGCTATTGGGACTCAGCTCATTAAAAATTTGTTGGAGATTGGTTCATTATATAAGTAAAGTTTAAACATATTTCAAAATTTATTAAGTTTTTAGTTCAAACTTAAACGTGATATTACTCGGCTCGATTCGATTTGATTACGTACATTAAAAAAAAAACAAGTTGGTCTCTGTTAGTGATAAGATTAAAGCTCATATGAATTTATTTCAAAACATAAATAAATTAAATTTAAATATATTTTAATTTTTTTTAATTTTAAAATATATTTAAATAATTTTACTCAACTCGATTTGACTTCTTTACCATACTGCCTGTTATTGGTATTTTCATTTAAATGAAGACACTAACTTGGCTTTTAGGTGGAAGATTTTTCAAGATGCGTAGCCTTAGAGTATCTTCAACATTTTTTTTGTTTTTCATTAAATTTGAGTAAAAGTTTCATCTGATATTGAGCGTTCCAACGGACAATTTGCATTTTTCATCAAAACACTAGTCAACTGGGAGGACGACCGGGCGGATATCCAGCAGGTTAACTGGTTTGTGTAAATTGACCAACACCTTTATGGGCAATTTTGCAAGGAAGAGGTTGTCCGGGAGGATGTCTGGGAGGATGTTCGATCCAACAGTCACCTACAAATTTGATGAAAGGATAAAGTTCTCTTGATTTGATGAAAAAATAATTCTACCTCTATTTGATATGAGTTTGATGAAAGGATTGGAACTCACGTTTTAGATATTTTTTGTAAATGAGGGAGTCAAAATGATATTTGCTAATAGTTGATGGGGTTTAGTATAACCAACCAATAAATTGATGGAAATTAATATGTCAATGTGGATGTCAAAGAACTTAATTATTGGAAAAAGATTCTCAGTAATAATTTTTTACTACAGAAAATTTTAATCCTTAAGGTTTTATTGGTGATAAATCTATTTTCTATGAGATATGACATTAGGTTTAACAATTGATCTTTTATGGACATAATGACATGATCAATAAAATTATCTAACAAGAAGAACAAATTATTGTTTTAAAGAAATTTTTTTTTTCTATTTTTACTCCATTGCCACTAGATCACAACTAGACCACCATCGGCGCCGATGATGGCAATGGCAGTGGTGATTGGTGATAGTGGTGATATGAACAGATAGATAGATTAGATAGACTAATAGATGACTTGTGAATAAGTAGGGAGATGGCAAATGGACATATATGTGACGTGGACAAATACGTAGAAGCAATATGGTCTTTTAAATTATTTTGTCTTTTTGACCCCAAAAGAATAGAGTTTAAGACTATTAGCCTAGATGTTTTGAAATTGGACTTATGGCCTACATCTCCAATCTTTAAATGAGCATTCATTTTTAAAAAAATGATTCATCCACTAATTTCTCCTCCCTAAATTCCCAAATGACGTGGCAAGCAAAATTTGAAACGTTGACCCATAGGTGAGAGACAAGATACACACTGTATATACCTGTTACACAAAATACCAACTTGGTGTCTTGGGACTCATACAAAATTGTGCGGATGGAAGTGCATTGAGATAAGCAAAATAGAGATTTAAGTGTAGAAGTAATGTGTTTAGGCTTTCATTTACCTTCTTCTCATGTTACATTTACAACCCCCTAGTCAAAAAAGCCTCTAGCATCTTGTGATTATCATGATGCACAATTGGCAACTTGTTTGACAGCTTCACTAGAAAATCACCCAAACGGAAATTTGTTCCCCAGAAAAGATGCTAGTACTCTTGTCCCTAATGACTAATCTAACTCAAAAATCAAACTTGTCCATGGGCCTTTAATTTTGTAAATGCCTTGAATCTTTCTTCTTCTTGAGGAATCTACGAGACTAGCAGGTTTCCTCTTACAAACCCCTCATATTTACAATTAGTTCATATGACTCTGGTGCAACAATGGATTTCTTTTTCTTTCTGTTCTATTGTGAAGGAAATTAGATCATGGTGTGCAGTTGTTGTATTGTAATTACTTGAACAAATAATTTTTATGTCCATGTGTTTTCATATTGTTCTAATTGTAGCTATGCATATGTTGACTACAGTCATGAAGGAACTGTCACGGCCCGAAATAATTCGACATGAACTACCCACATAACTATTACATCAACTCACTTCCAAAATAGGATATTAACCATAACCCTTTACATAAAATCAAATGCTTAACAAAAATAATCTCAAGTGCAGCTATACATTCATTGATAAACTAATACATAAATCTATAATATGTAAATCATCAAATCAAAACGAATAAGGCCCTCAAGGGCTTACAAGTTCCAAGGCAATCGCCCGGTTACACAAAATGGTCACTTGGACCCATACACATTAGCCCTTGGCTTTACAAAAATTTACACAAAATATAAGAGCAAAATACTCTTCACAATCACGTCCACGCCATCAACTCGGCGAGAATCACCACCTTTCTTACCTGCACCAAATCCCATAGGGGTGAGCATAAAGCCCGGTAGAGATTTCTCACAAAGTATATACAGTTATGCCAATTCCATCGATGTTTAAAAAAAAATGCATATGTAATGCCATGCAAGTGCCAATAATGAAGGAAAAACTTTATCTTTATGCACTATTTCAAAATCATCATGCTCCCAATAATATTCAATGCACAATTTTAAATTCACCATGTTCTCAATAATATTTAGCAAATCTCATCAATTTCAAACTTCCAACATTTAAATCAACAAGGGCGGTAAATACGACACTGGTAATTCCTAGGCCGGTGCCTGCAAGTAGTCTCTATGAGCACTACCAAACTGTCATTTTTGCCGGTGCTAACCGGAAGGCTCGACACCTATCCGCGCGGCTTTCGGGTCTTTCACCCTGGACACTCAGGCCAACTTATCAAATTCATCTACACCCCTTATCCGGACTTACCAACGTATTTACCCGATAAACATTTCCATTGGTTCTTATTACATTGATCTTTCTCAAAATGAATGATTTTCCAACTCATGCCATGATGTGTAATAATGACATTAAAACAATTGAGAATATGATGCAATAACTACTAACTCGTAGCATTCTTTTATATTCAACCAAAAGAAAACATGTCTACAACCATATGTAACATCACATTTTCATTTCCTCCTTACCATGTTCTTCCACAAGATACCCATGCGTCTCCAACGCATAATTACACTTTCTCATTTCACACAATAACCATGTGTCTTCGACACACCACAACAATTCCTCAACATTAATTCATCATGACCAAACTTTCAATATGGCTGACATGCCGTCATTTATTTCACTTTCCTATTACACTACGATTAAGCATTTTCATATCACTTATGGCACTCAACAACTTGTCATCTTACCACTTTACATAAACATACAATTATCAATGGCTTTTAAAAGAGGGCTTAGTCTCCAACACATAAATATATCATGACTTTACTAGCTTGTTAAACATTTGGTGAGACTTAGTCTCATACATGCTCTTGATACAAGAAAATACATAATTTCAAAGGCACAATCATTATTTTTCAAAAGCCCCAATTTCTAGGGTTTTTATTAAAAACAAAATTCCACCATTTTCTTATAGGAACTCCATCACACCATTTTCCATGAGTTTAATAGAGGAAAACCCACAAAATAATAGTAAAAGGTTAAAATACAAACTCACATTCAAGACCCTCTTCATTTTGAAATCAAAATCAAAGAAATCAACTCAAAACTTCAAAACCCTTTTTAAATCAACATTAATCTAGCAAAACTTGTATATATAACTCAAGAAATCCCTACCTCAAAGCTTGATGAAGAACAAGATGAGATGAAACCCTAGCTTTGAAAGATGAGAGAGAGCTTTGATTTCTTCAACCCAAGTGAAGCCCCAACTTTAGATCTTCAAGATCTTGAAAGAGATGATGATGTTCTTGACCCAAGATGAGCAAAATCAAAGAGATGTAGATGTTTGAAGTGTTTTCTAGAGAGAATGAGGAGAAATATAGGTTTTAGAGTGAGAGGGAGATGAGCATAATGAGAGATATATTCGGATCAAAATGTTATATAAAAACAGAGCTCGGATTACTGGCTTGGCCGCTTGTGCGGCCTTCTCCACCGCTCGAGCGCCCCACTTTGACAGCTCGTGCGGCCCATTTTCTCCGCTTGTGCGCTCTAGACAGAATGGAAATTCCTGGGTCTCAGCCTCCACCGCTCGAGCGGCCTAGCCCACCGCTCGAGCGGCCCAGCCCTGCACGTGCGGCCCAAGCCCAGCCACCCAAAATTTTGTTTCGCTCCCGGCACTCCAAACTCACCCGCACACCCTCCGGAACAATCGAAATACAACACCGAAAGAAATGAGCACCAAGAAACCAATTCCGTACATTTCAATCCAACGAAAATAAATAAAAAGAGAACGAAGCAAAAAAGAGAAGAAAACGGAAAAGAAGGCCGGTCATCACAGAAACTTTCTTATCTTGAAGAGTTATACTAAACAACTGAAACTGAAGGAAAGAATTAGGTGGTTTCGAAGTGTTTCATTGTCATTCAGTGAGTTGAAGAATTTACGTGGTTCGTGCTTCAATAATGGGTTCAAGAATTCATGTCTATCTGCTGGTTGTTTCCGTCTAAATTTTACTTGTAGCAGCACAGACGAATAATCTGGACTGTAAGTTCCATTCTTATGCCTAAGTTGTCAATTTTATTGAAATCAGTATTTATATTAGTGTTTAATGATATATGCATAAGAGAGCTCCAATATCTGTTCTTAGTTTTTCCAATGCATCCTCACACCTCATTTATTATGGGGGGTTGATCACTAATAAAAGGAGAAGAAACAAAAATGATGCAATGACCGGGTGTCCTATTCGTTTCTTTTTCCCTTGTTTAACCTTGGAATTGCCTTGTTGGGATGTCGGTTTGACTTAGAATCTTATCAACCATTTGGGTTTGTTGTGTATGTGAATCCTTCTCAAATTTAGTTCTTGTTTGTTCTGGCGTTGAATTTCTCTGGTTCTGGAGAGTGCGAGGTCAGGTCAGAAGTGCTTAGAATTGAACGGAGAAAATTCTGGGCTGGAAGACCAGGGCCGCACGTGCGGGAAATCAAGCCGCACGTGTAGGGAGGTGTGGTATTTTCTGCCTTGCACACTGCATTATATGCAGGTGCAGGACAAGGGGCGGATTGGAGGGCCGCAAGTGCGAGGATCAGAGCCGCACATGTGGTGTAACACTTCCAAAATAATACAATAAAGATGACTCATATGCGAAATAAATATGAGAACATGCTTTCATACATCAGAGTTTACTGTTTAACAAACAATTAAATGCCCTGTAGGCTTACATCTTTCTAAGTCATTGCTTGGTTACAGAAATTAAGTCTCGCTCATCACATCTTAAGCCCTTGGCTTTACAAATACCAACAAACACACAACAATGCATAATTAAGAAGCTCTTGCTTCCCGAAAGTCCATCCACGCTATTGCCTTGGAGGAAGCATCTCATCTGCACCTGAAAAATGATATTCCCTTATAAGGTGAGCCAACAGCCCAATAGAAATAATCTAACACAATTTATGAAGTTTAGCAAAGGTATAAATACCACGTATATAAACAATACCGATATGGAAGCATCCACCAGGCCTACATATCCAAATGCCACTACGGCCAATCTTATCCCATTGTCCATCAATTCATTTCCAATTTATATATGCTACTCAATTCATGAGTTAACCTTATTATCTTTCAATAACCAAAATGAGACTACAACTCAATGGTTCTCCAATTATGCAAAACACTCACATAAACACTTCAAACTTATCATTTTACGGATATTTCGTCCGCGGGAACTGGCACCCATATATAATAGATTTCGGGTTTTTCACCCACGACACTCAGGCTAGCTTGCTTTAAATGGAGTCCATCCACTTTCTCCTCCCAAACAAATATACATATGCAATGTATTAATAAATATAATCATATATGGAGTACATCCCCTATCTCATCCCAATAAACATACATATACAATGTATTTATAACATCATCAAATATGGAGTACATCCCCTTTCTCCTCCCAATAAAGATACATATACAATGTATTTTTATCATAGTCATATTCGATGAACCAACAATGGATTAGCATTTAAAATCGCCTAATCCTCATGCAATGTCTACAACAATCATAGCTATCCTCCACCGATAGCCCAATATAATTATTTCTAAGATATATTCAATATCGGATTTAATAGTTTATTCAAAACTTCCATAGGTGAGATAATACATATCCAATATCACCATTCATATCAATAATCATCCAATTTAACATATTCAATGTTAATTCCAATTATTTATACAAAAAAATCATTTTATCAAATTAGGGTAAAATCCCCATTTTTCCAATATTAACCCAAATACCCAAAATTAACTATTTTGGTACACCAAGAGTTTATATTCAACCCCAAACATCATTTATCTCATATACATCAAAAACCCCTCTTTTCATTTTACACCCAAATCTTAGATTTGTCCAAATCACAACCAAATCTCATCATCTATGCACAATAGCAAATAACTAAGCTAAAAACCATACTAGCGTGTAGAAAATACCTACCTTAAGTGTAGAAAACCCAAGCAACAAGGTGGAACTCCAAAGATGACGAAACCAATTTCTTCTTGGATCAAAACGAAGCTCTTGAAGCCCTCTACCTTATTCTCAAAGACACTAGGGTCAAGAACACAATGGATCTAGATGAAATCTTAGAGAGAAGGTGAGTTTCTAGAGAGAGAAGCTCAAGATCTGGAAATTTGGAGACTTTTAGAGAGAGAGAGAAAGCAGAAAATGATCTGAAATGTCACTTTCACGATCTGATAAAGCGTGGTCCGCTCGAGCGTGGAAAGCCCCGCTCGAGCGTAAAACACAGACTCCCGCTCGAGCGTGGAAAGATCCACTCGAGCGTCGAATACATCTTTCCAGTATTTTTGCAGACAGGTCAAAGTGCAGGAACCAAACATTCTCTCTCAAGCAGGGAAATGGATGCTCGAGCAGACAAGCAACTTCAAGCGGACAAGCAACTTCAAGCAGCTCGACCCCCGACCGGCCCAGTTGAAGTGGCAAAACGTGAAAGAAGGATCGAAACTGGGATCACTATATGTGGGAAGTAGGCTCCGCACGTGTAGGGACACGTGTCACACGTGCGGGACGGTCCTGAGTCCGAAAACTCTGTTTTTCCTCCTTCTTTTGTGCTGTGTCTATCACTTTTGGGACATTTCTCTTTCACTCCAAATATTATTTTGCTCCTCCTTCTCTCTAAAAAACTCTCACCAAACACCAAGAACCTTTGATTTCTTGCAATCCATTGAGTTTTGATCCATCTTTTTTCACAAATCTTGGAGAGCAAAGCAAGAACTTCACTTTGTACGGTGGAGATCGAATTTCTTTAACTTTTGATTCTAGGGTTTCATCAATCTCTTCATCAAGCTCGAGGTAGGGACTTCTTTGAGTTATATATACATGTTTTGCAAGGTTGGTGTTTATTTAAGGGTTTTCTTGAAGTTGTTATGTTGGTTTTGATTTTTGACTCAAGCGGATAGAGATTTTCAAAAAAGGGTTTCAATATCTCAAATCTTTTTAGTTAAAACCTTGAGGGCTCCACTCTCATTGTGTGAGATGATGTTTGGTGTATGTGTTCTTTTAAAAAGGTGGGGAGATGCCTCATCTTAGTCAAAGACCCAAGTTTATGGATTTTGTTTTTTTTTTTTTTCTAAATGGGTTGGGGTTCAATGAAATTAATCAATTGTTGTTATGCCGAAAAAGAAATAATACATGGCATGGAATGTGTGAAACATGGGGATGGAAATTTATAGTTAACATTGTAGACAAAGTTATGAGATGGCATTCATAGATTAAATACAAAATGTAGAAGTATTTTAAATGTGATGAAATTAGATAGAAGTATGGGTATTATGTTTGATAATGCTGAAAGGGGAATGGAAAGTTCAATTATGATGAAATATCGTTGAGAGAGTTGACGATGGAGAAATGTTATGTAATGATAATGACTATTGCATGGCATATCCATTTAATTGATTGTTTCAACATTATTATTGAGTTTTAGCATATATATCGTATTGGAATTGCTATCATTACATTGATGCAAGTTGTGAATTGAAATTTGAAAATATTTTCTTTGAGAAAGAAATGTTATGAAATGAAACTATGAAAATGTCTTCACGGTAAATACGTTGGTAAGTCCGGGTAGGAGGTGTAGATGCAAATGATAAGTTGGCCTGAGTGTCCGGGGTGAAAGACCGAAAACATGCGCGGATAAGGTACCACTTCCCTTCCGGTTAGCAACCGGTAAAGTAGGGTTTTTGGTAGTGCTAGTTAAGCCTACTTGCAGACACCAACCTACGTATTACCAGAGTCATATTTACCGCCCCATTGAATAAAATTGCAAATTTCATAATTGTTGAGATATCAAGTTATTGTTGAACATGGTGACTTTTAAAAGGGCATGAAAATGAAATCTTCTTTTAATTGGCATTGCATGTCATTTTCATTTAATGTTGAAGATCTTGCATAACTGTATATACTTTGTTGATGATTCTCTGCTGGGCTTTATACTCATCCCTATGGGATTTTGGTGCAGGAAAAGACGTGGTGATCCTGCCGAGTTGAGGGCATGGACACATTTTGTGAAGAGTAAATGACTCTCTTTTTGTTGTGATTTCTTTGCTAGCCAAGGGCTATAAATGCATGGGTTTATGAAACCAATTTTTTTTACCGGGCTTAAGCCTTGGAAATTGTAAGCCCATGAGGGCATATTATCATTTTTGGGATTTGATGTTCTACATGCTATAGATTCATGTATTTATATCCTTGAATGTATAATTCGCATGTGGGACTATTTTTGTACAAACCTTATGGATTAATGTCGTAAAGTTTGGAGTATTTCTATTATTCTTTAGTGGATGTTGGTTGAGGTACCTAATTTGTGTTGGGGTTATTTCGGGGCGTTACAAATGAAATAAAAAAATTTGTGTTTTGTTGTTTCTTATATTGAGAATTGAAATGATCTTCACTGCTCGATATTGTCTTTTCTTGGTTTCCAAATGACAGAAGATTTGAGATTCAAAGTTTCAATATCTATAAATATATTTTTTATATTTAGGCCCAAGTCTTTTAGCAATCAAAGCATTAGATGTATGTCCTTTACTTGGTTATGAGAAGCTATTTCTGTGTGGGGTTGTCTAATTTAACTGGGAATAATTTCTACAATGTAATGTTGTGAATCCAATCTCTGGAATACATAATTGGTTCGATCTATTTTTAATGCATTTCATCAATTGTACTCCACATATTATTTGTGTCACTTCGAAATATCATACTGCTTCTTCAAACATTTAATCTCTAATTTCTCACATTTTAGATTCCACCATATATTTTTGGGGTTTCTAGTATCTTTGCTAGTTTGATATTGCCGCATTATATATACATATAATATTGTTAGCTTTGGTTGTGATGTTGAACTCACTAGGAGGTCAATGATTTGAATCTCCCCGCCTACAGGTGGGTCTTGCTCTCTGTCCTACTTTGGGAGTTTCTTTGTATTGATTGTGTTGTATTTGATATATATTATTATGATTGTAATTCATTGAGTTTCATTATAATATCATATATGAATAAATAAATAAATAAAACACCTGTAACATTTACATATGTTGGAGAAATCTATAGCGTGCACCCCTAAACAATGCCTCACAATAAGAAAATTTTGTGGTGAAAGTTACAAATGTTTGTGGTGTGTTATGCCACTTTGTGGTAAATCTATCGTGTGCACTTCTAAAGTACATTTTTAATTTCTATAATTTGATTCAAATTTTATTGTACTTCCTTACATTTTAACTTTAGTTTCACTTTGATTTTTTTTTTTTTAAAATTGGAGGTTAAAATTAACGATTTTAGAACACTATCTTCTAAGGTGTACATGTACAAAAAATTAACAAAAATTTAGATCAAAGGACCATCTGAAACTGGACTTAAAGTATAAGAACTAAATTATTCAAATTAAAATAATAGGGCCAAAGTGAAATTTAAATCAAATTATAAGAATGAAAATGTATTTTATCCTATCATAAATAAATCTTAATCGTTTATTTATATGAATTTCAATTAAATCTCACATAAATAAACAACTTGAATTTATTTATGGCATGACTATGTTACTATCATATGTAATAGTGAATAATTGCTCACCAAACTCACTTATTAAATGGCTCATGACTTCTATTAAAACTAGAACATGAATGAATGGTACAACGTTGGAAATTTGATCCTCCACAAAATTGCGGAAGTTCGGAGCAATTACCAAATAAGATTGGTATGAAGATAAGGCAAATTACATTTTATCTTTTGAACTATCACTTACTTTATTCCATAACTAAATAATATAAATTTTTTGTTAAGAATTTATTTGACTTATAAATGATATCACAAATATTACAAAATGTCTGAAATAACTTTATGAGCAATACTAGGTATCATGAAAAAACTTTCATGAAAATGATCATGAAAGATTTATGATCTTTGGATTACACTTAAAATAAAACACCACACACTAATCAAGGTAATCCAAGGATCATAATTCTTTCATGATCATTTTCATGAAAGTTTTTTCATGATCCCTAACTTTTCTCTAACTTTATTTTCTTCTATTCATGATAGCAATCATGATACTCCTAGGGTAAGCAACTATGGTTGCTAACGAGGCAAAAAAAACATAAACGAAAAAAAAAAATGGAAAAGAGAAAGAATAACATTATTTTAAGTATTTCACAATATTTTCATGTAATATTTACTCATAATTCCGGTGACATGTTTGGATGTCAATTTGTCTAATCATAAATACTAATGACACAATAATAATACATAAGGCGAGTAATACTAGGGACTCCAAATAATCTATCAAATTTTTTACCAAATCTCTTATATGGGTGTGAGACCCACAAAAATTAATAAAAAATTTAATAAATTATTTGAGATTCATAACATTTTCCATATATAAGGTTGGTGTGGAGTGAATATGCAGAGCTTCACAAAGCTGACTTGGAGTCATATTAGTGGGGGGTATGTTTGGATTTTCAACTAATAAGAAAAGTCTTTAAAAAAAGGTCCAAAATTTGAAAACACACGAAGGGGGCTTTCAAAATCAGGTTGTTGTGCTGAGTAGTAATTAAACAATTTTCAAAGAGGAATGGCCATTGAATAGAATTAGTTAACTACTACTAATCCACTTGCTTTTAGATTTAACTACTCTAGTTGTTAGGCAAATGCTAACAATTATTCTGATTATGGGTTGGTGAAAAATGTTTTATAAATAAGTCAGAAGTGTTAGAAAAGATTTTATAATTGGTGAAAAAAAATTTGAAACTCTTTTCGCCGTGTTGTAGGAGCAACAAAAACCCTTATTATTAATATTATGTTCGATAATCAATATAAATTTAATGAATATTATAAAATTAAATTATAAATGCACCATTTTTTCACATTATTTTATACTACGGGTTTACAATGAAAGTAGACCCGATAATGTGGGACCCACTTCATTTTGAGTCGGTGATGTAAAATTATTTTAAAAAATAATATATCTATATAACATGACCCAAGTGTGATAATAAAAATAATAATAATTTCATTAAAAAAATCACTTTTCAAACAAATTCTTAAAAATATCATGTCCCAATCCCTTTGCCAAACCAACCACAAGCCAAAGGCATATCAAAAAAATATTTGAAATTATTTAATTCCAATATGGGCCCTGCATGTTTGCCCTATCAAACTAAATGGGAGGTCTCCATGTTGCATTAACTAGTTGAACATAATAGTATAAAGACAAATAGAAGAGAAGTAAAGACAACTCAAAATAATTACACTTTAATGGAGCTGTAAATGGCTGCAAGGAGAGCTATATCCCATGCCACAACTTTCACTTACACCGAACACAAACCCACGCACACCTCCATGTATCAGTCTCCTGTCCCTTGTAGAAAATCACATCACAATACTAAAATGAAACAATGTATGTTCACAGGAAAAATGGGGGACATTCGTCAATACCCACATGGTGAAGAAGCAATTTGATGATTGCAACAAATACTAGATTGGGGCTCTTTTCTTTGGAAACTTATTAGATACTCTCAAAGTACTATATGACATTGCTAGCACACATTTAAGTAGGTCATCCTTTGTCTCCTAACTACTTAACAAAAGTAAGTCAGCATGTCTTGCCTATAATTGTTTTTGCTACATGATTGGTTTGGAGCACCACGTAAATAATGTCACATGGTGGTCTAGGTCTATTGAATAATTAATCTTCTATTTCCTTTTTTCTTTTGTTTGGCCAAACAATGACAAAATGAGAGTTCCAGGAAAATGAATCCCATATTAGTAGCAGATCATTTTTTTTTTTTTTTTGCATCCCGCAACCTACTAGATGAATATAAATTTTACCTCGAAGCAGGCAAGAGAGTATGACCCTCTTGCTATCTCGAGAAAATGTATCCTTGAGGAACGATAGCCTCCTGAGCTCCACTTCCACATAAATAGAGTTTGTTGGGTCGCCTTTAAATGGCAGGAAGAAGTAGGTTCTGTGGACCAATGACACATTGCAAACATCCCAAAGTTCAATAATTTCCTTTTGGAGCCTCTTGAATTCTGAGGGCCAATTCGAAAGACTCTTCGAACTATCCAAGAATTTAAATATAAAATTGCAAACACATTGCATTTGCATCTGCCGCTAGTATATATATACACACCCATATATATGCAGGTCCTAAAGGGGGAAAAGATAGGAACACACCCATATACACTTTCAAACACACCCATAGAGAGTGTAACGCCCCAAAATAGTCCCACATAACTATTACATCAACCCACTTCCAAAATAAGATGTTAACCATGTTCCTTTACATAATTCCAAATGTTTTACCAAAATAATCTCACATGCGATTATACATTCATTGACAAACTAGTACATGAATCTATAGCATGTAAAATCATTAAATCAAAATGAATAAGGCCCTCAAGGACTTACAAGTTTCAAGGCAATAGCCCGGTTACACAAAATGGTCTCTCGGACCCATACACGTTAGCCTTTGGCTTTACAAAATATACAACAAAAATAAAAGAGCTATTTACTCTTCACAAAAATATCCACGCCCTCAGTTCGGCGGGATCACCACATCTTTTCCTGCACCAAAACCCACAGGGGTGAGCATAAAGCCCAGTAGAGAATTCTCACAAAGTATATACAGTTATGCAAATTCCCTCAACAATTAAAAATGCAACGGTAATGCCATGCAAATGCCAAAATAAGGGGAATTTCATTTCAATGCACTATTTGAAAATCACCATGTTCGCAAAAATAATCTTCAATCTCATCAATTTCAAGACTTCCAATATTTAAATCAATAGGGGCGGTAAATACGACACTGGTAATCCCTAGGTTGGTGTCTGCAAGTAGACTGTACAAGTACTACCCAAATGTCATTTTTACCGGTATTAACCGGAAGGCTCGACACCTATCCGCGTGAGTTTCTGGTCTTTCACCATAGACTCTCAAGCCAACTTATCAAGTTTGACTACACCCCCTATCCGGACTTACCAATGCATTTACCCCCTACCACATTTTCACAATTCTTATTACAACATAACCTTTCTCAATGAAAACGTTTTTTTTTTTTTTTCCAACTCATGTCAAGATGTACAATAATGATAATCAACCAATTGAAATCATGATGCAATAATTACTATTTCATAATATTTCTCTATTTTCAAAATGTCTCTACAACAATAACAATTAATCCCATTTCTCATTTCTTCTTTTCAAAACTAGTTCACAAAATATCCATGTGCCATCAATTCCTAACAACAACAAACTCTCACCATGCACAAACCACAACAAGTTAGCCTCTTCAAGGCAATATATGATGTTTTCAACATAATCCCAAGATCTTACAATTTTCTTATTCATGATACATAGTCATTCACCACTTTCCAACAACACATGTTCAAATATTTTAGCAATTATGCTACAATAACATCTCATTCCTCTTCATGAGGAAGATGTTGATGATTTTGACTCAAGATTTGCAAGAATCTAAGTGTTTTAGGTGTTTGAGGGAGTTTTCTAGAGAAAAGGGGGAGAAAAATAGGGTTTAGAGTGAGAGAGAGATGACCAAAATGAGAGATATATTCAGACCAAAAAGATACAAAAAACAGAGTTTCGGACTACCCAGTTGGCCGCTCGTGCGGCCTCCCCCACCACTCGAGTGGCCCACCTCCACCACTCGTGCGGCCCACTTTCCCCCGCTCGTGCGTTGATTTCAGAATGCAAAATTCTAGGTGACAGCCTCCACCGCTTGAGCAACCCCTCCCGCCGCTCGTGCGGCCCAACTTTGCGTATGTGGCCTAGGGCCCCGCACGTGCGGCCCTGGCCCAGCAGCCCAAAATTTCCACTTCGCTCCCGAGCACCCCGGACTCACCCGTGCACCCTCCAGAACAATCGAAATTCAACACCGAGTGAAATAAGAATTAGAAAACCATTTACGGACGTTTCAATCCAACAAAAATAAAAAGAGAACGAAGCGAAGAAGGAAAGAAAAAAAGAAAGAGGGAAAAAGGACCGGTCATCACAAAGAGCGTCATAGGTGTGTGTTTGGAAGTGTAAATGAGTGTGATTGTTACTATTGGAACAATCTTCTGTGTACAATAAATAAATTGAAACAAAAACAAACAAATAAAATAAATAACGTACCGAATTTATTTTATTGAATCGAATGAATATTTAAAGACCAAGTCGAGTGTGTGACACTCTGTCCTGAAGACAGATTTGCCCTGCTACGGTGCTTACGGTTAAGTGGCGTCTATCTCCCAAGATACAATGATCTTCACAAATTTGTAACAGCACTCCAAACAAATTTGTCCGGTGAACTAGAACCTTCTGTTCTAATATTCTCTTTAATTTTCTCTAACACTAAAATGAAGAAAAAAATGCAAAGGAGAAATATGGACTGCAAAAATGAATTTTTTTCAACTGTTTTTTGGATACCAAGACTGCTAAACAGATCTAAATTTATAGGCAAAAATTCTGTCCCGAACAGGTACATACAATAAGTGAACAAGTGTGAAACAGATTTGAACAGATGCTATTTGAATTCAAACAGATCTGTAAACTGTTTCAACAGATTAACTGCTGCAGTTATTTATCTATTCAGAAATTGCCCAAAACCGAATCTGTTATGGTCTTTTTGAACCTGTTGGACATGGACCGAATGAGGAAAGAAATTTATGATAGAAATTAAATTCAAATTTGAATTTAATTAAATTTTTCCGCAAGTAATTTTTGAAAAAATTCAAATAAATTTTGTCCAAAAAATTAATATAAGAACCGACCTGACCCACAACTGACACCCGGCACGGCTCGGCCGGCCGACCGGACGGATGGACAGCGGTGGTGCGCGCGCGCGTGGTTTGAGCCAAGGTTCCATTTGTCCATAACTCCTCACTTCTACAAACTTGGAGTGCCCCTTGGGGCCCAACCCAAGTGTTGTAATCTAGAGCTTATATACACACAAAAGCTCTTTTAAAGTTTCAATGTGGGACAACCCATTTCAAAGAAATCCACATTTACTTCTTTAATTGTCCATTCCATAAACCCGAAAACGACGTCAACTTCCCATTCACTCATAAATGGTTTTGACGAACCGTCTTCACCGTGTGACTTGCCATGCGGCAAGGAACACGTCACCTCTTCGGACCCACCCCAAAAGACGTTTGGGGCCCACTCCATTTTGGGCTCAAAGTTGGCCCAAAATAAGCCTATAGAAAACCATTTTTCCAACAATCCCCCACATGAATAGAATTTGACAGAGGGAAAATGAAATAACATGATCTAAATATAGACAGTACAGAAATTGGAAATATTTTGTAAAAGATAGGTAGCTTTTGGCTTTGAACCTTTCCTTGTGATACATTATCGGATTTACTAGCTAACTAGTGAACATGATGTCTTGAACTGTTCAGCCGTTTGTGTAAACCAAGACAATAGAACTCACACAGTATATCCCTAGACATAGTTTAGTTCTCACTATTGTGTTAATTTTGGCCCTGAACAACCTGGTTTTTCATGGTGCTCTAGAGAATTGTAGACCTTCACAAATCTCATAGAACCGGCCCAGTTCACACTCATATAGGCAATTCTTATGAAGAGTATCCTGCCATACTCCACTAGGTTTACCTAGATATAAGAATCATTAAAACTTTATTTAACCTAAAGCGCTGTAGACATCACTATTTCATCATAGAAATGGGTAGGAGTTAGACTCCCCAATGATCCTTCCATGTCATACACAACTCGGTTGTCCCTTTGAACTTAGATCTTGGGATCTCCAGTCAACTAGGTTGGGTTGCCGTTGTGGTAACTCTTATTTAATAGGCTTAAGTCTCATTCCCCTTGATGAGTTCTCAACTAACTCTCTTGCTAACCCTTTAGTTAGTGAATCCGTTATATTGTCTTTAGACTTCACATATTCAATGGAAATAATTCCATTAGAGAGTAGTTGTCTCATGGTGTTATGTCGACGACGAATGTGTCGTGACTTGCCGTTATACATATGACTCTGTGCTCTACCTATTGCTGATTGACTATCGCAATGTATGCATATAGCAGACACCGGTTTTGGCCATATTGGAATATCTTCAAAGAAGTGGCGAAGCCATTCTGCTTCTTCCCCAGCTTTTTCTAAAGCTATGAATTCTGATTCCATAATAGACCTAGCTATGCAAGTTTGTTTGGAAGATTTCCAAGATACAGTTGCCCCACCAAGAGTAAAAACATACCCACTAGTGGACTTTGAGTCTCTTGTATCCGATATCCAGTTTGCATCACAGTAACCTTCAAGTACTGCTGGATATCTAGTATAATTCAACCCAATATTACGATTAAATCGAAGATATCTTAGAACCCTTATAATTGCTTTCCAGTGTTCTACTCTCGGATTACTCGTGTATCTACTTAATTTACTTACTGCATAAGCTATATCCGGGCGAGTGCAGTTCATCAAGTACATTAGGCTTCCAATAATTTGGGCACACTCTAATTGAGAAATACTTTCCTGTACATTCTTAGAAAGAAACAAATTAACATCCACAGGTGTTCTACCAAGATGATCATCATCTTTGCTAAATTTGTCAAGTATTTTCTCAATGTAATGAGATTGTGACAAAGCATATCCTTCTGATTTTTTGGTAATTTTCATACTTAGAATTACATCGCAATGCCCATATCCTTCATGTCAAAATGTTTATACAACATTTTCTTGGTAGTTTTAATCATGTCATTATTACTACCTATGATGAGCATATCATCCACATAAAGACATACAATGACATAACCTTTGTCTGTGTTTTTAATATAAACACATTTGTCACACTCATTAATTTTAAATCCATTTGACATCATTGCCTTGTCAAATTTCTCATGCCATTGCTTTGGTGGTTGTTTTAAACCATATAATGATTTAACCAATTTACAACTTTCTTTTATTTTCCTGAAACAAAAAAACCTTCTGGTTGTTCCATGTAAATTTCTTCATCTAACTCACCATTTAAGAAAGCGGTTTTCACATCCATTTGATGAATTTCTAGACTGTATAGTGATGCAATGGCAATTAGCATTCTAATGGATGTTATTCTAGTAACCGGTGAGTATGTGTCAAAGTAATCAAGACCTTCTTTTTGTCTAAAACCTTCGACCACAAGTCTTTCCTTGTATTTGTCAATTGATCCATCCGCTTTCATTTTCCTTTTGAAAATCCACTTATATCCAAGTGGTTTACAACCTGGTGGCAAATCCACCAATTCCCAAGTGTGATTTTGCAAGATGGATTCAACTTCACTATTGACAGCTTCTTTCCATAAAGGAGCTTTGGGACTGGACATGGCTTCTTTAAAAATTACAGGTTCATTTTCTAATAAAAATGTTAGAAAATCTGGACCAAAAGATTTTGAGATTCTACCACGTTTACTATGCCTAGGTTCCTCTTCCTCAGTTTGATCTAACTCTTGCTCTTGTTTTTGATCTTGACTAGTAATAGCATCAAAAGATCTTTTATTATTACTAATCTCTTGTCCAATTTTATTTGGAAATACATGTTCAAAGAATGATGCATTCTGAGATTCAATAATAGTATTTACATGCATTTCAGAATGTTCAGACTTATGAATCAAAAACCGATATGCACTACTATTCTTGGCATAACCAATGAAAATGCAATCAACTGTTTTGGGACCTATCTTAGTCATTTTAGGACTAGAAATAGCCACTTTAGCCAAACACCCCAACACTTTTAAGTATTTGTAGGATGGTACTCTTCCATGCCACATCTCAAAAGGTGTTTCACTTTCTTTTGGGGAACTTTATTAAGTATATAATTAGCAGAAAGTATTGCTTCCCCCACAAGTTCTGAGGTAAACCAGAACTTATTAACATTGCATTCATTATTTCTTTTAAAGTCCTATTTTTCCTTTCAGCAATCCCATTTTGCTGAGGTGAGTAAGGAGCGGTGGTTTGATGAATTATTCCATGTTCTTTACAAAATTCACCAAAAGGTGATTCATATTCTCCACCTCTATCACTTCTAAGTTTCTTAATTTTCTTACCAAGTTGATTTTCAACTTCATTTTTATATTGAATGAAAGTTTCCAAAGCTTTATCCTTGATTCGAATTAAATAAACACAACTATATCTAGTATAGTCATCTATGAAAGTGATAAAATATTTTTTCCCACCTCTGGTTTGGATTGATTTAAAATCACAAATATCACTATGAATTAATTCAACTGGTTCCGTACTTGTTTCAATTGAATGAAAAGGAGTTTTGGATAATTTTGCCTCAATGCAAATTTCACATTTATGATTTGAATCAATATCAAATTTAGGTAAACATTCCATATTAATTAATCTACACAAAAATCCATAATTAACATGTCTAAGTCTACCATGCCATAAATTTGAAGACTCAAGCAAGTAAGAAAAATATGTATTTTTATTAATAACTGAGGGTACAACGGTCATTACATTCATCTTGAAAAGGCCATCAGACATGTAACATTTTCCTACATACATCCCATTCTTAGTAAGTACAAATTTATCACTCTCAAACACTAGCCTAAACCCATTCTTACTCAACAAAGATCCGGAAACAAGATTCTTGTGAATGTCCGGTACATGCAGCATATTGTTAAGAGTGAGTTCTTTTCCTGATGTCATCTTAAGTACAATCTTTCCTTGTCCTTCAACTTTGGAAGTTGAGGAGTTGCCCATAAAAAGTTGTTCACCATTGTCCACTGTAGAATAAGATGTGAATATCTTTTTGTCGGCACAGATGTGGTGAGTAGCACCGATGTCCACCCACCATTTCTTAGGATTTCCGACAAGATTTGCCTCAGAAACAACTGCAGAAAGATTGATGTCATCTATACCATTGGAAATATTGTCCATTTCGGTCATATGGGCTTAAGCAGGCTTCTTACTTGTTCTTCTTTTGCTTTTGCATTTGTTATGGCAATCTTTGGCCTGATGTCCCTCTTTGTCACAAATGTAACACTTGCCATTGAACTTGTACTTTTTAATTTCCCCTCCTTTAGAGCCTTGTGATGAACTTTCTCCAGAAAACTTCTGTTTCTTGGCTTTTGGAGCATGTTCCACCACATTTGCCTTTGACTCCATTGGATGCTTACCAACCCGTTTCTCTGAATTGCGGTTGTCCTCCTCAATCCTCAAACGCATAATTAATTCCTCTAAAGACATTTCTTTGCAGTTGTGTTTGAGGTAGTTCTTGTGACGAGTGGTGGGTGGGGCCGCACGAGCGGTCAAGCTTGGCACGTAGAAATTTCGATTCTATCTAGAGCGCACGAGCGAAGAAAATGGGCCGCATGAGCGGTCAAGGTTGGGCACTCGAGCGGTAGAGAAGGCCGCACGAGCGGCCAACTGGGCAGTCTGTGCCCTGTTTTCTTATAACGTTTTGGTCCGAATGTCTCACCCTTTTTACACATATCACTCTCTCTCTAAACCCTATTTCTCTCCCCCTTCTCTCTAGAAAACTTCCCCAAACACCAAAACACTTTGATTTTGCAAATTCTTGGGTCAAGATCTTCATCTTCTCCCTCTAAATCTTGAAGATCAAGAACTAGGGCTTCACTTGGGTTGAAGAAATCAAAGCTCTCTCTTATCTTTCAAAGCTAGGGTTTCATCTCATCTTGTTCTTCATCAAACTTTGAGGTAGGGATTTCTTGAGTTATATATACAAGTTTTGCTACTTTGATGATGATTTAAGAGTTTCCTTCTAGTTTTGATGATTTTAACTTTGTGATTTCAAAAATGTAGAGATTTTCTTAAAAAGGGGGTTTTTCTTTAAATTTTCAAAATATTGGTCAATCTTTGAGGGTACCATCTTGTTGATCTAAGAAAGATGTTTTGATGAGGGTTTTTCTTGTAGTTTTGTATTAAGTTTTAAGTTGTGGTTCAGTATGTAGAGATTGTGAATATGGGCTTGTATCTCAATCTATTTGCTACTCTTGAGAGTTTTTCCTCTATTAGACTCATGAGAGATGATTTTGATAGAGTTTTCAAAAAAAAAAAAAAAATGGAGTTTTGTTTTTAAATAAAAACCCTAGAAATTGGGGATTTTCTTAAAAAGTAGAAAGGCCTATGGAAGTTTTTCTTTTCTTGTGATTGAAGGATGAATGAGCATTAATTTTATGATGTAGTTGCTAATAGCAATCTCTTGAGGTATGTATAAAATGGAGGTCCACTTTTAAAGTTCATTGATAAATGTATATATGTGTAGAGTATAAGATGGCAAGTTGTTGAGTGCCATAGATGATGTAAAAAAATGTTTGATATTAATGAAATGGGAAAATAAAGTGAAAGATGACATGCTGGACATATTGAAAGGGTTGGTCACGATGAATCATTGTTGAGAAATTGTGGTGGTGTGTTGAAGACACACGATTATTTTGCGAAATGAGAAATGTATTTGTGAAAGTGAGAAATGTATTGTTTATTATTATTGTTAAGGCATTTTGAAAATAGAGAAGTGTTATGAGATATTAATTATTGCATCTCATTTCCATTTGATTTAATATCACCATTGTCTATGAAGTGAATTATTACCATTGTTGCATTTTCATCATGTTTACTTGAGAAGGATTATATTGTAATGAGAACTAATGGAAATGTGTATGGGGTAAATACGTTGGTAAGTCCGGATAGGGGGTGTAGATGAATTTGATAAGTTGGCCTGAGTGTCTAGGGTGAAAGACCCGAAAGCCGCGCAGATAGGTGTCGAGCCTTCCGGTTAATACCGGTAAAAATGACAGTTTGGTAGTACTCGTAGAGTCTACTTACAGACACCAGCCTAGGGATTACCAGTGTCGTATTTACCGCCCCTGTTGATTTAAATATTGGAAGTTTGAAATTGATGAGATTACAAAATATTATTGAGAACATGTTGATTTTGAAAATGTGCATTGAAATAAAATTCTCCTTCATCATTGGCACTTGCATGGCATTACATGTGCACTTCTTTTAACGTTGATGGAATTGGCATAACTGTATATACTTTGTGAGGAATCTCTACTGGGCTTTATGCTCACCCCTATGGGATTTGGTGTAGGTAAAGATGTGGTGACCCCGCCAAGCTAAGGGCGTGGAGATGTTTTGAAGAAGAGTAGTTTGACTCTTATTTTGTGGTGATATCTTTGTAAGCCAATGGCTAATGTGTTTGGGTCCGTGAGACCATTATGTGTAACCGGGCTATTGCCTTGGAACTTGTAAGCCCTTGAGGGCCTTATTTATTGTGATTTAATGATTTCTTTTACATGCTATAAGTTCATGTACTAGTTTGTAAATAAATGTATAATGGCATGTGGGAATACTTTGGTGAACATTTGGAACTATGTAAATGATTTTGGTTAATATCTCATTTTGGAAGGAGGTTGACATAATAGTTATGTGGGATTATTTTCGGGGTGTGACAGTTCTTGAATTCCTTCCAACCTTGTGGTAATTTCTCAATTAAGGCTGCAACTTGGAAGGATTCACTGAGAGACATGCCTTCTGCGCAAATGTCATGCAGAATGAGTTGGAGATCTTGAACTTGGCTGATCACAGTCTTAGAATCAACCATCACAAAGTCCAGGAATTTTCTGTAATAACCCTCCCACTGTCTTAGCCATACTCATATGCATTTTATATGATTTTGCTTTGTTAAGTTTGCATCTTGAATCTTGACTTGCCCTGCATCTTTGACTTGTCTTGCATAGGCGATACTTGAGTGTTATGTTCCTTACTGTTGTGAGTGTGTAGCCGAGGTCACCTCGGGACTAGTTCACCTTTGAACCCTTGTGCTTAGAATCATGTTAGAACCACTTGATTGACCTTCACCTTCACCCCGGCATTCTAGCCGAGATGTTACTACTAGCCGAGGTATGTTACATTAGTGACCTTGTTCCCGGGATGGTATGACATAGGCCGAGGTGTGGCACACCCTGGCCAAGGTGTGGTACAGCTTAGTCAAGTGTTGTCCTCCCTAGCCGATGTCCTTGTTACCCTGTAGCCGAAGTCCTACCTTTGGCCGATGTTATTTCTTGCCGAGGTCTTGTTGATAGCCGATGTCTTTACCCGCCGGAGTGTTTTACTGGGTAGCTTGTTAGATACACTTTGTCAGAGCCTTGTCCTTTCAATCAGTCACCTTTTCGAATAGAGCCAATCAGCCGTTGCCACGTGTCCGACCTGCAGGATAAAGCAGCCGACAGCCTTAGAACACAACATTCTTGTCTCAAATCTTTGTTTTGGAGAGAGAAGCTCTAGGAATGGGGAGAAGAGAGCTTTAGAGAGAGAAGTGGAGTTCGAGCTTGATCCTTGGCGTTTGATCCGTTAGATTTGTGATCTGAGGTTAGATTCTTGCTCTCCTTTGATTGCTTTAATTGTTTGTCCAGCTGCATTGCATGATTGAATGCGTTCTGCATGCCATGCATTGATGTAGAGATTGGTTTTAGAAAGAGAAAGTTAGTGTTCATGTGTTCTTGAGGAAAGCCTCGATTTGATCCGAAAGCTTGCATCGAAATCTATGCTTTTGTGTTTGTTTCACCAAGATATTCTAGTATGGGTACCCAGGTCCACGTTTTTAAACTCATGGCATGAAATCTCAGATTTTATAAACGTAAGTTATGATCCTTGCATTGATTTCCCTTCATAATCTTCATGTTCATATTCTTGATGTTCTTGAGCAGAGGGAAACCCAGACTTTTCCCGACCTCATTTGTCCCTTGAACGTGGCCTCGGGACCACACCTCGGCCAGAGGATGTAGGACCTCGGCCAAGACCTGGTTAGGTGCCCAGCATGTTTTCCCCAAAGTAAGAAGCAGTGTTTGATCTGATTTGACTTAGCTTGAGCGACTGCCGAGGTCATTTGCATGCATATGAAGCTTGTTTGAAAGTGCATTCAATAGACTCGTTATGTGTTTGTAGGACTTGGACTTGCTTTGACCCCGACGTCTGAAGAACTATGTGAGTGGCATTCTTAATAAAGCTATATTGTAATGTTTGGATAAAAGTTTCGTTTCGCCTTGTTTTGAAAAGTATTTGTAAGCATGAATGATTATCCCTATTTTGTATGCTAAGTATTATTCTTGTTTGATGGCAATCTTGAAAGTCCGTACGTGCTAGGGGACTATAAGCATTTGTAGCACAACTCTTGAAAGTCCGTACGTGCTAGGGGACTATAAGCATTTGTAGCACAACTCTTGAAAGTCCGTACGTGCTAGGGGACTATAAGCATTTGTAGCACAACTCTTGAAAGTCCGTACGTGCTAGGGGACTATAAGCATTTGTAGCACAACTCTTGAAAGTCCGTACGTGCTAGGGGACTATAAGCATTTGTAGCACAACTCTTGATGTCATCCCTTGGAACTTGAAAGCCTTGAAAGACTTGATTGATGAAGCTTGAAAGATTTGATATAAGAACTTGATTTACGCCTTGTACTGTTTTGTTAAAAGACCTCGGATGCCATTCATGTAAACCCTTTATTGCTTATGCCATTCACTGAGTATCCAAGCTCACCCTCTCTATATATATGTAGGTGATGAGCAGGGCGGCAATGACGCCTAAGTATGTTTTGCCGAGGTGTTGTGCCGAGGTGTTTTGCTGAAGTATTTTGCTCATGTGTTTGGACTCATGTTTGCGACGTCTTGAAGATCATGCTTCTTAGTTACTTCATTGTATTTTGTATTTGATGGCTGAGAAGCCTTTTGGTCAAGATGTAAATTTTGTACTCTATCTTGTTGTACTGAAGCCATTATGAGATGTATGTCATTTCATTTTAACTTAAGCACTGCTCTTATGGATTACTTAGTTTTATTTATAGCTTCCGCATTGTAAGCCCCATATGTTTACTCTGATTGGTGTGTGAATTCTTGCAAGAGGCCTTTGGTAACCTCGGGTTACTGGCCATCTCGGCGCCGACCTACTAGGGGCGGGTTGGGGTCGTGACATTTTCCAACCACAAATTTCTTTGAGTCAGCATCTTCTGTTTTGTACTTTTGCTCCAAACACTCCTAAAGTTCCCTTGCTGTCTTGATTGGACTGTAGGCGTTGTATAATGTGTTGTTAAGTCCGTTCAAGATGTAGTTTCGGCAAAGGAAATCAGTATGTTTCCAGGCATCGACCGCAGCAACCACTTGCCGGTCAGTTTCATCCTCATTCAGAGTAGGAGCATTCTCACGGAGATAACTAGCCAGGTTCAGAATTGTAAGATAAAATAGCATTTTCTGTTGCCATCTTTTAAAATCAGTTTCAGAGAACTTCTCTTGCTTTTCACTATGATTTACCGATACTGTCACAACAGGAGAGGGTGTTGGCGCAATTGTAGCCACCACACTAGTACTTGTTTGGGCATTAGTTTCAGTAGCTATGAATTCTAAATTATAAAACAAAATTATAATTAGAATTTATACTACACAGAAAATTAATCCAAATTCACAGAATTAAATTCTGTAAAAATAAAAAAAACTAGAAATGTAACTTTTATTTTACAATTAATTTGGAAATAAAATAAAATTTTATTTAACCAAATTAATTCCACACAGAAAATTAAATTTCTGTAATATTTCAATAATTAAAATATTGAAACAGAATTTTAATTAATGAGCACTCAGAAATAATTTCTGAAAAAAATTCACAAATAAATATTTTAAATTGTTAATGACACCAGTATATTACTACTAGTTGTCAAAGAAAATAGACAGTATATTACTACTATCTGTCAAATAGCATATAATCACTATTTGTTTTTCCAATCAAAATATTATTTTGTAAAACCACAGAAAATAAGTTCTGTAAGAAGAAGAAAAAAGAAATGAAATAAACGAAAAATTCTGTAAACAGAATAATTCGAATCTGTCTTAAGATTGGTGGAACAATCTTCTATGTACAATAAATAAATTGAAACAAAAACAAACAAATAAAATAAATAACGTACCGAATTTATTTTATTGAGCCGAATGAATATTTAAAGACCAAGTCGAGATTGTGACACTCTGTCCTTAAGATAGATTCGCCCTGCTACGGTGCTTACGGTTAAGTGGTGTCTATATCCCAGAATACAATAATCTTCACAAATTTGTAGTAGCACTCTAAACAAATTTGTCTGGCGAACTAGAACCTTGTGTTCTAATACTCTCTTTAATTTTCTCTAACACTAGAATGAAGAATAAAATGCAAAGAAGAAATATGGACTGCAAAAATGAATTTTTTCTGACTGTTTTTTGGATACCAAGACTGCTAGAATAGATCTGAATTTATAGGCAAAAATTATGTCCCAAACAGGTACATACAAGAAGTGAACAGGTGTGAAACAGATTTGAACAGATGCTATTTGAATTCAAACAGATTTGCAAACTTTTTCAACAGATTAACTGCTGCAGTTATTTATCTGTTCAAAAACTGCCCAAAACTGAATTTGTTATGGTATTTTTGAACCTGTTGGACATGGACCGAATGAGGAAAGAAATTTAGGACATAAATTAAATTAATTTTTGAAAAAATTCAAATGAATTTTGTCCAAAAAAATTAATATAAGAACCGACCCACAACTGCACCCGGCACGGCTGGACGTACGACGGCGGCGCGTGCGTGTGGTGGTTTGAGCCAAGGTTCCATTTGTCCATAACTCCTCCATTCTACAAACTTGGGGTGCCCCTTGGGGCCCAACCCAAGTGTTGTAATCTAGAGCTTATATACACACAAAAACTCTCTTAAAGTTTCAATGTGGGACAACCCATTTCAAAGAAACCCACATTTACTTCTTTAATTGTCCATTCCACGAACCCGAAAACGACGTCAACTTCCCATTCACTCATAAATGGTTTTGACGAACCGTCTTCATTGTGTGACTTACCATGCGGCAAGGAACACGCCACCTCTTCGGACCCACCCCAAAAGATGTTTGGGGCCCACTCCATTTTGGCTCAAAGTTGGCCCAAAATAAGCCTATAGAAAACCATTTTTCCAACAGTTACAAAGTTGGGTCCTAAATGGCAATTGTCAAAATTTTAACCAGGGTATGCCACGCATGACAGCAACCAGCTACCTTGTGCATGGGCCTTTGGGTCGGGCCTATGGTCTAGGTTTTAGATAGTCCATCGGGCTAGATTTATGGGCCAATCCATGGGCCTTACCCTTTTGTCCAAGCCCAGCTCATATTTCAGGACTAGGCCAAGGACCAGCTCGGGCTGGACTGTGGGCTATGAACTTTTTGATGAGCCTTGTATGCACAAACTAATAAAAAGAGTACATTTTTTATATGAAAATATTCATAATTACCTTTCCATGTACCGTTGTGTCCATGCCCTACACTTTGCCATGTTGGCATTTTCATTTTGCCTCTTGTTCGTGTTTATGCTACTCAAGTTATTGATACAACAAGAAGAACAAAGCCATGAATCTCAGCCACTCGGGCTTAGCTAAGTGACTGTCGTAAATCATAAAGTGCATTTATTATGAATCCCCATAGCATAATAGGTGTTGACTGTTCTCACTGTGCTTAATTAATAATGACGTCATACATAACTGATAAATGAAAAGAACACATAAAAGTTTCTCTAGCACTTGTTAACAAATTCCTGCTTTGGCATCAGCATAAACTCTGTTGAGCCATAGTTTTTCACAGAAATATTTAAAATAAAAGCCGGAAATAGAAATAAAACTCACTGGATTATCATCAACTTGCTTCTCTTGCTAACGCTCAGCCTTTTCCTCCATTCGTACAATGCATGTATATTAACACTAGTAACATTATCATCAGTGGAAGTTCTGCCTTTGTGTGCTTCAAGATCAATAGCAGCAACACTCCTGATAGAAGGTTGAGAACCTTATCTTGATAGCCTTTCAATGTTGGCACCATAGTTCAATTCATAAAGCCTTCTTTGGATATCCTCAAGTCTTCCAGTGGATTCTTTCTCGAACCCATTTGGTGGTGTGTGCTCATTATCATTATGTTCCACCTTCTTAAACCATGGTGAATATGGGCTAGTCATCAGGCTTGCTTTACAGCTTCTACTTTTAGTCAACTTCAAGCTTTGAGAGCCAGACATGTACTCTGTTGATGGCCATGGAGATGGTTTTTCATGAGAATGAGCATCGAAATGAGGGATGTAACTTAACATACTATCTTCCTTTAGTGGTGCTGACACGAACTCCTGATTTGTTGTGTCTCTGTTCCCAGCCACCATCGATTCAAAGATTTCAGTGTTTTGTTCAGGAGATGATAATCGATTCGATTCTCCTGCCTCTATGCATCGAACTTCCTTGCATAAATCCTCCAAAGTTCCATTTGGTGTTTTCTTCAATCATGTCCCAACTCTGTCCAGAATTGCTTCGGATAAACATAGAAGCACCGACCAACAGCTGTGGAGAAGTATCATTCGGCACAAAGTTCTCTTCAAATTCAGGAAGAATTTGTATGTAGTGATCATTAGAGCTTCTCCTACTATGTCCATAAGAATAAAGACATCTGTTGACTCCAAGGAGTGAGGACTTGCCAAAGGAGATGTCTCTGGTGCTGGATTTTCACATTCCGGTTGCAAGCGTGGGTAGTTTCACAATTCTGGTGACTTCCAAACTTGCAAGCGTGGGTAGTTATTAAAACCTACCCGGAGAAGTACAGAAGGAAAAAATAAATAAACTCAACTAAACAAGGCACACCTAGATGGAATGGATGCTTCGGTACAACATTTTAACTACAGTTACCCGTGTCATTGAATGTCCCTTATCCCTAACCAGTTGTAGCAAATCCTGAACCTGAGATTGAGCCAAGTCTCGTTGAACAGTCAGATCTATCATCTCCTTCTCCAGCTGCACATGTAGAAAAAGAACATAAATAAAAAGATAAAGGCATTCAACGCATGAGCCCATAAGACAAATGCTGCTTCTTGCATGGATGGAAAAATTTGCAGCATGTTTGTGAATCATACTTCAAATGTTAGTAGCTCAAGGTGCACTCTTAACCTTTCCCCAAAAATGTCATTTGAGATTGAACTTTTTAAGCCTACAGCTATCAAAAAGTCAAATAAGTGGACATTAGAAGGATTTCCATATGTAATGCCACGGTTCTTCGGACTTTTTAAGCCTCCTTCTTCCTTCTGCAATAATCTTCTTGTGTTTTTTTATCAAATCAAGACACATTAGCAAAGTACATAATTTCACAATTTGAGTTAAAACTAAAGTAAAATGACATCAAAACCATACATCCTAAAACGACATAGTTTTGCTTAACTTTAAACATAGGTCATTGGATTACTACAAGAAGTCCAGAATTCATTGTAGAGAATCTTGACCCGGTCAACAATGGTACACCAAATTAATTACCATTTTCTGTTAGGTTAAGTTGTTAAAGATATCCCTTACAGTGAAGTAAAAGTCAAATGAAGTATCTAAACCACATCCTTGCAATGTTATTAACCTAAACGGTTCATCAACAGATCTTATATTTTCAAATTGGTATTGTTCATGAGGTGGGATTTTGTTGACATTTCAACTGGTCCTCTCTTGTAATAATCTAAGAGTTACAAAATTATTCTGCTTTTAGATCACAAAAGTCCTTGTAAAAATCCAACCAAAATTGAAATGAGATTGTCAAAGGATTAGAAGCAAGACAAGGAATAAAGATTAGAAATGAGTAAATAGACCAAGAAAATTCTTTTTGCATGTTTCGTGCAGAACGAGAAATACAAAAGGCTTAATATGACAAACAGACAGTGAAAAGGAATGGAAGTTATGCAACCTAAAAGAAAAAATGGAATTAATTATAAATGATGGAGAAGGATGCACACATAAATAAGGGTTTAACAGCAAAGATTACACTAATGGTTGCCAAACTAACTCACTCTAGTGGATGTGATCATGTGACATAATTTAGGGAAAATTTCACTCTACCCTCCAATGTGGTTTAACCTATTTGCGAATTACCCCTATCATTTGGAAATAACCACATAATCCTCTTGTTGTTTGTGGACTGAAGTGCACCTTCAGGCATTATGTCCAAGTTAACAAGTGTGAAACACATGCCAGGACATAAAGGGGTTATACGCTCATTTCAAAATGTCAGAGGGATAAATTGCACGTGGAGTAAAACAAAGAGGGTTAAAGTAAATTTTGTCTCCCAAAAAAATGACAAAAATGTTTGTGGTTTGCATAATCAAGTTACTTATGTACAAGGGTTTCTTAGTCCACAAACTAGAAGGGGTTATATGCTTATTTCCAAATGACAAGGGGTTATGTGCACATAGGCCAAACCACAAGGGTGGAAGTGAAATTTTCACTACAATTTAATTTAAGATTCAGAAGTACCACATTGTGGTTTTAAAGAGTCTTAAAATTTATATTCCTCGTGCAACGATCACACAGAAATTTATGAACTGCTCGATATTATTATTGAAGAGGTATTGCAATTTGATAATGAAAGCCCAATCTGAAGGCCTTTCTCTCTCAGTAATGCCGAATAATGTGATGCAACAAAGGTGGGCCCTTGACTTCTCAGTTCACTCTCAGAATACTTAGAATCTCAGGTAAAAGGATCAAAGACACAAAATTCCTGAGAATTTAACCATTATGTTTGATTTAAAAAGACCACCACAACAAATCTTTGATGTAATAAGATCGTCATGATTACCCAAAGGAGTGGACTAGCCAAAAGTGATGATAGTAATCTGAGAGAATATAGAGTAAAGCAACACGACCAAGTGATTAGACGTATGATCCTGACAACTGCATTGTCTTAATAAAATAAACAACTAACCATTACTAACACCTGGTTGATATAAGTGATTACCAGTCAATGAATTTGAAAATCATGGCCTAAATGATGACGGTCAGAATCAAGTTTGAGTTAATCTGATAAAGATAATTCAAGTAGTCCTTGGTTTTTTACTTTAAAACAATTCATTTGACTGTGTTCCTATTAAGACCATCAACAAGAGAGAGAGAGAGAAAAAAAAAAAAAAAAAATAGAGCAAAGAGTCCATGGTTCAGTGAAAGGAGTGTTTAGCTTTGTTTCAGTTCTCTTTGTTGTTCAAGCCAAGCAATAAGGCAACTCATAGTTTTCACAACATAGATGAATGCAATCCTTGACAACTAGATAATGATTTTTCCTACGTACCATTGGATTGACTTATCGTCTCTTTACCCCTTACTGTTACAGAAGGAGGTTTGGACTTTCACAATCCTTCCACGTGCTAGCTTTGAGCATCAAGTTGTGGAGAAAACGTCAATGTAATATGTGACTGTGGGCAAATTTTTTAATAGCTAAATATTGTCATGGAATTCATCCTCATTCTTGCGCTCCCCATACATTTTCATTCTCATATTTGGAGGAGGCTTTTTAGAAGCTAAACCTTTCACAGAAGATACCACATACCTTCTTAATATATGTTGTGTATACTTCTTCAAGATAGTTGGCTCGGAGATGGTGCTAGTATTGACAACAAAAGTTCATAATTTACCGTGTGCTGAACCATAGTAAACGATCATGAATGATGGAACTTAAATTTAGTGGAACATCTCCTATCTTCCGAGGACCTAATTATTTTGAGTTGGTCCAAATGATGGGCATTCTTAATTGACTCTGCTCATGAGGGTATTTATTCTCAAGGTTCCACCACATAGTACATATGTAACTAATTGTGGAAGTAAATTCCTATTAAAATATATTCATGTGAAAATTATTTCATTACATCATTGCATTTAACTTAGTGGTTGCCAAATGTTGGAGTGTCAGCCTCTAGATGTAAATGTGGATTAGACAGGACATTGGAGTTTATGGAGCATTGGTATCCTACTGACAATCTTGCTTCACAGATTGTGATGCACTCAGTGAACTTACTTGGTCTTCATTTTTCCCATCATATTGATATTATTCATCAAATTAGTTTCTACTTGTCCAAATGCTCTGAATATGATCATTAGCCAATTGAGCTCATCAAGGTGTCACTAACTTTTTCGCATTTGGTGGGGAAATTTGAAAATGAAGAAATAAATAAATAACTCAGAACTGGATTGCATATACTTTATTGGTTTTTATTATTTGCAGGCCTTCTACAGATTTTGATAATATTGCTTCTGTTTAGGAGTGCAACTTGGGCGGGTTCAGTCAGGTTGAGAGGTTGTTCAGGCCAAACCCAAGTTGTGTTGAGAGTTGCCCAAACCAGCCCAAACCCAACCTCCAACCAGATCTTGTCTACCCAAGCTTGGCCCGAGCTCAATAAATTGAACTTGGCTACGCCCAAATTGCCCACCAATTTATAATAGAATAGCATAGATGTAATTTTTATCGAAAAAATCAAATGGTCAAAGTTTAGTATAAAATACCATTATGCTATTTCTTGTGCTAAGTTTTGGACAGGAAATAGCATTATGCTTTTTTAGCATTATGGTCAAAGTGAGTGTTGTTGCTGAACTGTGCTAGTTTAGCAATGCCACCCCTTAAAACTTCACCGCTGGAGCTCTAACGCTCTGTCACAGCTTTCTAAATCTGAAGGATTGGATACTCAAGTGTAGAATTCAGTTCTCATATATATAGGCTATAGCACCGGTAATTTTTTTGCAATGACTTCAAGTTAGTTTCATTATCAAAATGATTAAAAAAATTGAAAAACAAGCCAACCTTAGCTTGCGGATAACAGTTCCCAGGGTTAGTAAACTACGATTTATGTGGCAACCCTCCTTTAGCCTGGTGCCAGCTGATAATGACTAAGATGCACGCTCGTTTCCCACAAGATCAACAAGATTCTACATAGAATGTATCAAAAAAAATATTAATATGGCTCAACATGGTATATATTAACATCTTAATAACCATCCAAATTAATCTAACAAAAACTTGACAATCCATACCACAGCAGCTGTAAGGGTGCTTCAGTTGTCCTTGCCTAAAAATTGCCGAGCAGAACTTTCAATTGTCTGCAAAAACCCATTAGTCAATTGAATGGAAAGAACAATAAGCTATTTTTAGAACAATCATTCAAGAAAACAACATTCCTACCAATCTGATTATTTAATGAGATCTGGAGCTTGTTTCATTCAGGGCAGTTTCCCCTATTTGTCTTTGAGCTTCATGAATGAACCAAGACATTTAGAATATGTAGTCACGATCATCTAGTAAAAGTCAGATGACTAAAGAATCTATTACCTTCGCAGATGGAGAGGAGTTCCATTACATGATTCCAGTTCTTGAGAGGTTCCTCTGTGAGTTTCTCAATAACTGTCCCTCTCTGTGAAAATATCAAATACTAATTTTTTAGTCGGCCAAGAAAGTAATTGTCCTCAGGATCATCTAGATTTCTAAGTGGAGTACTATCTGTGCTGAGGAGGTCCCTGACAGATTCATTGTAAATCTCCATAGCAGAGAACTTCAAAAGAAATTCTCTTTCATTGTGCTGAAAATAAAAATAAAAAAAACATGTAAACAACAAACTGGTGAAGCCTAAGAAGCATAGGCAAAGACATGCAACATGACACAGATACACGCTGACGCTTGAAATTTTCAAAAAAGCAAGACAACACGTGTGTGACACATGCAAAATATATAATTTTATATGTTTTTATATGTCATTTATTATATATATGAACATTTTATCAAAAATAATAATTAAAAAAAATGCAACATAACATTAATTCCTAAAGTTTCGCTAATAGGCATAAAACTATATTGTTTTTCTTTTAAACTTATAATGTGTTTCATGTGTGTCTAAGAGGTGGATATGTGTGTCCTTCAAGTATCCAAGGCATGTCAGGTCCAACACGCATTGGGAAGTGTCAAATGAGTGTCAATGTCTGACATGGAGACGCCATCTTCTTAGAAGTGTTGGTGATTCTTAGGTGAAAGCCCAAGGAACATAGTACTATAATAGAATACAGGAACATCAAGTAGTGAGAAACAGTGAATATTAGTAGTTTCTTAATTACCTTCTCTATATAATCATAAATATCTGCTATGGCATGCTCAGTAATTCCCGTGATCGTGAATGTCTTCCCACTGCTTGTTTGTCCGTGTGCAACAACAGTAGCTGAAATTTATGCCCATTATTTGACATAAAGAAAATTGTCAATGGAATTCAAGTGAAATTCAATATCAGGAAAAATGGAGAAGCAAAGAGAGATTATACTCACAGTTAATACCACTGACAGGCTTCAACCCTTTTACAACTCTTTTATTCAAAATTAAACAAATAGTGTATGGACAAACTATATTCTCAAACTACAGCAAAACATGATTAGCAATCATACTTTTTAAGAAATTTGATTGTTAATCACTTTTTTTACTTAACACATACCACTCTCTGAACTACCTTTTCGCATTATATAAAAATTTGGTTAGTAATATTTATTTTTTGGGTGCGAGTTACTAACCACGTTCTAACATAATTTGGGAATAAAGTTTGTTCTACACTCTTAATTTAATTTTAAATAAATAAATACTAATGTAAAAGAATTAAAGAGCCTAAATTTGAACCCTCCTGGAAGGAACAGTTTTACAAGGAAAACTCCAATAGAATCGGCTAAGAGCATCTCCAACCCATCGTTCAAAACTCCAAATATGAAGGATCCTTCCTAATTTTGAGCTCCAACCCATCCTTCATTTCTTCCTCCCAAATGAAGGAAGATGGATTGATCCTTCCTAATTTTGAGCTCCAACCCATCCTTCATTTCTTCCTCCCAAATGAAGGAAGATGGATTGATCCTTCCTAATTTTGAGCTCCAACCCATCCTTCATTTCTTCCTCCCAAATGAAGGAAGATGGATTGATCCTTCAAATATGGAGGGAGGATGAAAAAATGGAGACCTCCAAAACACTATTCACTTTATATTTCTTATTATATTTGAAATAACTTTTAATGTGTAAATTTAATTTTTATAAAATTGACATCAATAAAAAAAGTATAAATCATACCTTTAAAATGAGTATAATATTAAATATATTTTACAAAAATTTTGGGGATATTCTTGCTCGATACAACAGTTTGAAAAACCTCATCTTCAACCTGCTTCCCAGTGCTGTAAAGAGTATGTGAGTGGTCTTGCAATTGTGTTGTATAGCATGCAGTTGATCTTTTTTTTTCCCCTCCATTCTTTTTATGCCAGACAAATTCATCCATGCAATTTAAATATCTTGATTTTTTTTTTTTTTGTTTTGAAAAGGTTATATTTTATCTTAAGAATTATTGATGTTCGGTTACTAAACCTAAACTTGATTTGACTTCACAATTTGGTAGGATTGCTGATTTTGTGGTGGCAAATTCAAATCCTTTCAGAAGTCAAAAGAAATCTAAATTCTGAATCTTATGTATGATGTTGCATTGCTTATTGAAACTTTAGGAAAATAAAATTCATGGAAGCAAGCTGAACTAGTTGTCTTTGTCTAATTACTCTTACCTCAACTTGAATTTTTATTCTTGAAACTGGCTTCCCTTTAGATAACACAACAGCACATCATGACTTTTAATTCCTGGTTTTAAATTTTTATCTTTGGGACATCACATCTTGCACCTGCAGTAGGCTTATCTGTTGGTTTGCCATTATGCTGGTGATGTAAGTTTCTATTCTTTGTGTTATTATATGTATTTATTTGATAGTTCATTCAGCTCCAGAATATACACTTTTGAAACAAAAACATTGACCAGCACTTCAATTTATTTTTCAGGTCACCTATCAAACTGAATTTTTTCTGGACAAAAACAAAGATTATGTTATTGCTGAACATCAAGCACTCTTGAGTACTTCCAAATGTTCCTTTGTGTCGGGTTTGTTTCCACTTTCATCTGAGGAGTCCTCTAAACAATCAAAGTTCTCTTCAATAGGTTCACGGTCCATGGTCTCATGTTCTCTCTCTCTCTCTCTCTCTCTCTCTCTCTCTCTCTCAAATTATCTACTTTTGAACAATAGCTTGACTTACGAAATTCATGTTGTACTTTTTGCAGCAACAATTGCAACAATTGCTTGAAACTCTGAGTTCGACTGAGCCTCATTATATTCGTTGTGTGAAGCCCAATAATCTTCTTAAGCAAGCTATTTTTGAGAATAGTAATGTTCTACAACAACTGCATTGTGGGGTAAGGAAGGTTAACTTTTACATGGTGTTGGAAACGAAGTTGGCTGCCTTCTTTTTTCACCTCCCTCATAACTCTTGTTGATAATGCTCGAGTCAGGGTATTATATAAATCTTTGTTATTATTTTTGTTCCTTGTCCTTTTTTTGGTTAATTAAAGTTTGGCAAATAATTTTCATACTTTTTTGGGTTTATTTATTTATTTTTCCCCTCTCTGTTTGCTAGTGTATATTAGCTGGGTTCTTTTAGTATAATTTTATTTGATGACTTTTTTTGGTGGATGTGAACTTTGTTAAAAAAGTTCTGTATTCATTTCCAATCAAGAATTGTTTTTTACTACCCACCTCAATCGGCTGCCTTAGAATTATATTTTATGGAACATTGGTTTTTGTAACCTTACTGGAACTGCATGAAGGACTGATTTTTTTAAATTGTTTTATAGGACTTTTCCTGCTAATTAAGTATAAGCACATGAAGTTTGTTAAAATTGTGTATTTTGCTGCTTGATTACTGTTGGAACGCTAGCTTGTTGATAGTGGCCAAATTTTTTAATTGAAATTGAAACCAAGTTGAAAATTTAGTAGTACAAAATTTGCATTTTGTAATGAAATGTTTCACAACTCTCTCTCTCTCTCTCTCTCTTGCAGATGATACTACCCCGGTAATGGATCACTCTTAAGTCAGTAACTTCCTACTGTTATTGCCCAAATAGAAAAAGAAAAAAAGAAAAACATCATAATGTGAACACAAATCCTGTAACATATTTTATAACATAATGTCAACAAAATGCTGTTGGCTAATGTGAACACAAATCCGTTACCTTATTTTATAACATAATACCCATTGGTGGACACAAATCCTGTACCATATTTTGTAACATAATACCCATTTTACCCCCATTGTATTTTGAGTATTTATTAATGAAGTTAATATTTTGTCCCCTTCAAAATCTATGTAATTTTACTTTGGCCCCTCCGAAATCTAAATAATTTTCTTTGGTCCCCTCTTGGTATTTTGTACACTGTTTACATATTGTGAACATGCTCATACTGGACATTTTTTTTCTTAGTAGCTGTGATTTGTTTTGCTAGTATGCAACACTTTCGGTGATAGGAGGTAACCTATTAAGTATTGTTATACTATCTCTTTGCCATTGGATACACCCTCTCTATATATAGTGTTGGTAAGAATAATTAGTTTATTGTCCTTTAACCTTGCGGTGATATATGACTAGCCAGTCATGATATATGTTCATGCTAGCCTTTTTTTTACTATATTTTTTCCCTCTATTTCTCCTTCTACAATGACCACCATATTTTTTCTATACATCATGCAGTGGCATTTCTTGTGAAGAGCAATTTGTAGATTCTAATAATTGTTTGGATGGGGCTATGACTGAAAAAGATGATTTCTGATTTTGTTGATGCAGTTGTGGATTATATTTCTATATTTTTACATATAGTGAACTCTGCTTGACACGGTGGCCAAAATATTTGGAATGGAACCCTTGGATATTGTTAACAGGATATCATTTTTACTATTATGTGCAGTTTTATTTATGATACGGTTAATTTGTTAATGTAAATTGATTTTCACTTCCCTCAAATTGGCAGGAAAGACTGGAGGATATTGAAAGGGACCAACGTGAATATACATTGGACGATGAGGACAGGAAGGTTCAAGATGTAATTCTTAAACCAGACCCCTCAAAAAATGACACTATGTGGTTGAACAAAACTATTTCTTGTTCCTACCCAAACATGCCTTTTAATGAGGCACTCCAAAAAGAAAATGAAAAGCTTCAGTTAGAACTACAACGTTCACAAGCCAATTTGGATGTGGGTGAGTGTGAAGTAATTCAACATCTGCTTGATGTCACAGAGGCTGTTGCCGTAAATTCTGTATCTGAGAATAGTTCACCCATGAGAAATTCTGAAAAGGTGGAGCAGAATTATTCAGATGTTAATAGTGAAAAGGAGCATTCATATGATGAAAGCTATACTAAGGAAAGTGAGACTCACTCAACTTCAAGGTTTGTTTTCTCTCCTTTTTTTTTGTTTTTGTTTTTGTTTTTGTTGTTGTAGAAGAGAGTGAAATCATTCCTTAAAATGCAGTTTGTGTTGGTGTCAAATGGCCTATATTGCCTCATTAATTTGAAATCTGTGCTTATCAGAAAACAGTTAATGCGTTTACTCTGTCATGTAGTTCATTGAATCATCAACAAATTTTAACTAGTAGATTGCTTGAATTCGTAACTCAGTTGCCTGATATGAGAATTTTCTGTCTAAATTCTTTGCAGAAACACTTCCTCAGTATCATCCGGACGTGATCTGCTGTCTACTAGAGGTTCAAATTGTTGGGATCCGGGATCCCCCCAAGACCTTTGCGGAAATTAAACCAAGCAGAAATACACACCCACACACACGGAGACACAATATTTTACATGGTTCGGCCTCAATGCCTACGTCCACGGGAGAGTTGCCGGTTTTCACTATACCAATTTGGAGATTACAGAAAGATTACAATAGAGGAGGAGCTCACACTCTCCTCACTCACACACTCTCCCGTCTCCCTCGCTCACACCGAGGGAGACGAGTCTCTCCGTCTCACATCTCACCCTCACTGATATGCTCACTCTTGGCTCCCACACTCTCTCCTTTTCTTCCTCCTCTCTACATCTATATAGATACACACGGAGAAGAGAGGACAACAAACATTGGTGAGTGGTCAACCACCCCACTCCCTTGCTAAGTGCTCCACTCCCTTGCTAAGTGCTCCATTCTCTAATGGGGTGGGTGAAGTGGTGACCATTAGCTAGTGGGTGCTCATAGTGGATTCTCCACAATGGGTGATATCTTAACAAATCACCCCCTCAGCCCATGTGAGGTGATCCACTGCACACACTGCTGCTAATCTTGTTACGCCCAAAATTCAACATAGTCTTCATCTCTTCACTGAGACGCTGCATCCCCTGAAAGCTAGAGATAATACACCAGAGATACAAGAGGAGGAGGGAATCCTACATCCTCAACTCAACTCACACCACTCTCTGATTTGGAGAGAGCCTCTGCTCCCATCTCCCACGGATCTCTTCCACGCTTCCTGTCTCGGATGTCTTCAGCATAGTCTGCATCTCCTCTCTGAGATGCTTGCACCCCCTGAAGCTAGAGATAATACACCAGAGATATAAGAGGAGGAGGGAATCCTACATCCTCAACTCAACTCACACCACTCTCTGAGTTGGAGAGAGCCTCTGCTCCCATCTCCCACAGATCTCTTCCACGCTTCTGTCTCGGATGTCTTCACTTGCTATGCTTGAACTTGCGTAACCAAGATATCCGACACCCCCTGATTGGATGTCCTGCACCCCCTGCTGGGATGCCCTTGACTGTCATGCAATACCTCGCAGGACCAATCATTGGAGCAATAGAAAACTCGTTGTTTATCCCATCAACGTCCTCTGTCTTCTTTGCTCGGAGCTTTTCCTCTGAACTATCAGCCTTTGCCCTCTGCACTTCTGAACAACCTCCTGGTGTTTCCACATGCGCTTGTTGTCTGTGCCTTTGCAATCCCTGATTTGCTGTCCAGTAGATTGATGGTTTGACAGTAGCTCCATCTGTCAAAGCATCGTCAGCTATGCACTTCCTTGCATAGGGAACACGGGAGCAACTAGAAAATTTCAGAGTTTGACACATCAACATCCTCAATTTTCCTTGCTCGGAGCTTATTTCTTTGAACAACCAGCCTTTGCCTCTGCACTTCAGAACAACTTCCCAGCGATCTCATACGCCCGTTGTCTGTGCTGCAATCCCTGATGTTCGGTTCTGTCTCACTTGTATGTCCGTACTGATGTTTGACAGTTAGCCCTTCTGCCAAGACAACTTCCACCGGTCTGTACAAGTTACCACTATGCAACTCTGGGCATAGTACTCGCACCCATGGCTCTTGAGTGCTCATCGTGGCTCCATCTCTCCTCCTGCGCTCGAGCTCGCCTGAGAGATCCGCAACTACTCTGTTTCATTAAGAGGTACGTTCGCTGCCACAAACATAAAGAAACCACCATAGAGAAAAAGACTTGCCACTCCTTGGCGCGCACCCTTGCGTCTTATCTGTCTTAATTTCTCTGTCTGGAAGTTCCCGTGAACTTTCAACAACCCACTGCTGCACACTCTTCTGGCGCCTCTGTACGATACTCTACCGTACCCTTGCACTACTGCACGTCTGCATTTGTGCCCCTGCGCTTAGTATGCTCCTCTGCAACTATTGTTCTACACGTCCACATACCACCAGTACTTACTCGCATACAGTAGCTCCAACAGCCACAGCATTTCCCTGAGCCTGCACTGGTTGCCAAATCATCTATCCGTCGATGAATGGTCTTCTCTTCTGATTGAACCAGATCCTCCGATGACGTCAACAACCAGGAAAGTTCCCAGGAAAGACTGGTGGGGTCACACTCGGTCCCACTTAAGAACCAGTCTCCTTAGACACTGTCTTTTTGACAGAACTTTCCTAGACATTGTTGATCTTGAGATAATCATACCTGCAATCCTCTGATCGCCCCTGACCAATCCTGATCTCCCTCGATCTGCCATCAAGCCTGATCTCCTCTGGTCTTCAATGATCTATCTCGAGTTGTATCTAGTTGTCCAATCTGGTTAGAATCTATCCATTCTAACCTCTTCAGTGACTCCGCAGCATTCCACAATATCCGGCAACCTCCCTTCGAGTATTGAAGATGACAAACTCCCATGATTTGACAATCTTTCCAAACCGTTCAGAATTTCACCATTCTGACCTTGCGGTTGCGTCCGGAACGGTCCGATTAGCTAGGACCAACCTTCGCTGCATTTTCGGGGACCTCACTGAAAAATATCCCCGAAAGCTGGGCCACACCACAATATTCTGAAAATTCTGGGCCAAATTGCAATTTTCAGAAGTTCAGGGAATATTCCGTGTACCAACAGAATATTCCGTCCACTGCATCTGATGCCGTCCGTCTCTTCAATCTGCCTTCTTTTTACAGAAACTCCATCTCCAAAATCTGACCGTACAGATGTGTCTGGAATACTCCAAATAGTCTGAAACCACTATTGGATCGCCAAAAACGGACTCCAAATGGCTTAAATCTAGCCAAAACATTTTGTACGCCTCAGATCTGCGGCTGCACCATAGCCGCGAAGCACTGGATCCTTCCCCTGCGGTTGTACCATAGCCGCGCAACACAGGATCCCTCCCTGCCTCTGGTTGACCGGTCAACTACTGCTGACGTGGCAGATGACGTGGCAGCCACGTGGCGGCCCCTCACTGGCCAACTGTGCCACGTGTCACTGACGTGGCACGCCACGTGGCGATGACGTGGCAAGATGACGTGGCAGACACGGGCCTACCTTGCTGACGTGTCATGCCACGTGGCCTGCGCGTGCGTTGCGCGCGTGTGCTGCACGCGCTTCCCTTCCACTCGTCTTCCTCCTCTGCGCGCGCGTGTGGCGCGTGGCCGCGCGTGAGCCGACGCGCCGGTTCCTCCAACGGCGCGTGGGGCGCGTGCCTGCGAGTGGGCCTCACGCGCCACCTTCTATGGGCGCATGAGGGCGCGTCTATGCTCCGATTGGGCTCTGCTTTGCATTTCTGGACTCCTCTCGTCGAGCCCTTGCTCCTGGTATGCTCAAAACTCGATTTCGAGCAATTCGATTTCTGGGCAGATTCGGATTTTGCACTGTTTTGGTTCCGAAATAGCACCGACGAGGCTCTGATACCAATTGTTGGGATCTGGGATCCCCCCAAGACCTTTGCGGAAATTAAACCAAGCAGAAATACACACCCGCACACACGGAGACACAATATTTTACGTGGTTCGGCCTCAATGCCTACGTCCACGGGAGAGTTGCCGGTTTTCACTATACCAATTTGGAGATTACAGAAAGATTACAATAGAGGAGGAGCTCACACTTTCCTCACTCACACACTCTCCCGTCTCCCTCGCTCACACCGAGGGAGACGAGTCTCTCCGTCTCACATCCCACCCTCACTGATATGCTCACTCTTGGCTCCCACACTCTCTCCTTTTCTTCCTCCTCTCTACATCTATATATATACACATGGAGAAGAGAGGACAACAAACATTGGTGAGTGGTCAACCACCCCACTCCCTTGCTAAGTGCTCCACTCCCTTGCTAAGTGCTCCATTCTCTAATGGGGTGGGTGAAGTGGTGACCATTAGCTAGTGGGTGCTCATAGTGGATTCTCCACAATGGGTGATATCTTAACACAAATTGGGATGATGAATGGCATTCAGATTTGCTCAGCTGTTGTTCTGAACCTATTTTGTGTATGTTATATGATTATATCACAGCACTTGTTATTCAACTGCATGATGCCAGAACAACAACCTATTTTGTATATATTCTAAATGAACACGTGCTGATTGGCTTATGAGATATAAATTTAAAGTCAGTTTCATTTTCTATGTTCTACCTTTCTAGAGCAGAGAGGTAGTCTTGTGGAGTAACTTCTATTTGCCTTCCTCTTTCCTCTACATAGACTGATAATTAGGACATAGGATGTAAAGGGGATTTCTACTTATTTGTGTTTTCTTTCCTTTTTGAGTCAATTCTTTATTGGTCTGGTACCCTTTGCAAATTACAAATTATAAGATGCAAAGATTCTTTATTGGTCGGATTCAATACGTGTGTAGAGGTAGTTAATTGTGTTAGATATGTCTTTTCAGCTGAACTTTTTTAATTAGCTCATCGCTGAGGTCTTGAAAGTATATAACTCATTGATTTTTTTCCTTGTGCTGATTACAGGACAACTTGCTCGGGAAGTTTACGAGAACATTAGGAGAGAAGCTTCTTGTCTGGGAATTTAGGGAGATTTTCGTATGCATCTTTCTAGGAAAGCTTATAAAGAATTGTGCTCCTGTGCTGTTTCTATTCAGGTGGCATGCGTGGAATGGTTGATGAGCTTCGCTTCAGAAGGCAGATTGCTTTTTATGGAAAGCTTTCATTGCCGTATACTCTTAGACTACTTGACTACATGAATTGTGCATTTGGATGTATTAGTAGGAACTCCAACAATTTCTTTTACAATAGCTTCTATTCAACTGAGTTCTTTAAAATTGCCATATTATAACCTTTTATAATAATGTTTTTCCTTTGCAGAGCAGTTTGAAAACTCCCTCAGAATCTCCAAATACTTCTTGATGGGTTTAAAATTAGCACAATTTCAAAAAAATAAAAATAAAAATAAAAAATGAAAAAGGATATTGCGACGTTTTTCAAAACGCAACTTAAACCCTAAATCTAACGGTCAGATTTTTTTAAAAAGATATGACAGCGTTTTAAAAATGTCTCTAAATATCATAGTAACGTCATTGTACTGTTATGTAGGACATTTGGCAGTGTTTATAACAACGTTTTTAAAACGCTATAAAGTTATAGCAACAGCCGCGATTTCGACGTTTGATACTAAAGGTCACAAAAAGAATTAGCGACGTTTTTTGCACCTGTAGCGGCGTTGCCGCTAAATGCTGATTTTCCAGCAGCGAAAGAACAAAAACGGTTTCCTATTTTCAGACATTTCAGGTTTGAACGGGGCCGGCCCTGAATTCTATAGGGCCTTAGACGAAGTTTCAAGAGGGGCCCTTATACATATTTATCAAACAAAAATTTTGAGTAATATAATAAATAAATAAAAAAATGCACAAATTATTTGCGAGTATCAATACAAAAATTTACTTATATGGATTAAGATAGGAAGAAATCATTACAAGAATTCAAAATGGCAAAATCCAGTTTACAATAAGGAAAAAAATGTATAGCTACAATACCAAATAAAAATTGAACCAACTACGATAAAGTATCACTTAAACATTACTCTTCTTATATTTTTAGCTGCCAAATTACTAATTAAGCTTGTATAATCTAATTTATCCACTATATCATTTTCAATGGATAATAGAGCTAATCCAATCAATCTTTCTTGAGACATGGTTGACCGAAGGTAAGATTTAATTAACTTCAACTTTGAAAAGCTTCTTTCTCCCGAGGCAACAGTAACTGGTATGGTCAACAAAATTCTATAAGCAATCCATGCATTTGGGAAATAGCCATTCATTACCTTCAAATAATGTACCACTTCAATTGGCCTTTTGTTTCTTCTGGTAAAATTTCTTTCAAGACTTTCAACTCTGAAAATAGATCTCTCCCATCAACATTCAAAAACTCGCCATGTTTCAGAAAATCTTCAAGATTAACACAATAAGTGGTCAAACATTCATCATCAGTAGAACTTCTTCAAATCAAACAAAAATCCAAAAGTTTCCTCATATATTTGAAATTGTTCAAACCTACTCTTAAGTGAAGAAAGAGCTTGATCTATTATATATATGAAATAATTAACTCTGAACGATTCTTCAGCTGATTGTGGCATCTCTTCAATAACAATCTCATCAAATTGCCTCTTTCTGCGAATGACACGTTTTTCACAAAAGACAGGATCAATTTCCATTAAAGATGCAACTTCTTTAGCTTCAATCATGGCCTCCAAAAATCTAGTTTCTCTATACTTTTCAAGAAAGGTAATGAATCCTTTTAACTCATCTATAGCAACATCAATATGCATGTCTTCACTTTGAAAGGTTTTGCTCACTGAGTTGACTAGAAACAATAGATTGTGCCAAATAACCATACCAAGCAAAAACTCTCAATTTCATATGTTGCTAAGGACTCAACTTCACTTTTGTTTTGGGATCTTCACTAATATTTTCCAAATGAATTAAAACATCTCTTATTTGTGGAGCTTGGTATCTTATTGCTTTAACACTTTCAACGAGACTTTCCCACCATGTTTGTGACAATGGCTTAAGTGTGAGACCTTTCACATTATCTTTGAGAACTTTCCACCACTTTGTAAAGGATGAGAACAATAAATATAAGCATTGTACCACTCCAAAGATTTATTAAATAAATTTTTAATATGTTTTCCATAAAATGTTTTGTTGAAACAAATGAGGGTAAAAAAGTGAATAAGTACATACAGGCACGCGCGCGCAATGAGAGAGAGAGAGAGAGTTTGCTAGCTAGAAATATTGAAATTATGTGGCTGAGAAGTGAAAAGAATTATATCAGAGAATAGTTAGCTTCAAATGGGATTTGATCTAGTTGTATAGTAAAAAACAGTCTTATTATTGTAGATTATTTAGAGAAGGACTTCACTAAATGTCAAAGTATATTTATTATTAGACACTTAATTAGTTAAAAACGAACCATTCCACTGGAAAGCCCCCTTGAGAGATGAGATAGAAGTATATAGTGAAAATGATTAAATGAGAGATCTTGCTGATGAGAGTGAAGATTTTGGGGGACCAATGTTGAATGAGGGTGAAGATTTTAGGGGACCAATGTTGAAGGAGACAGGGCCGACCTGACTTTGTGGTGTCAAGGAAAATTTAAAAAATTGGAGTCCATATAAAAAAAGAAAATTTGTTTAGTTCTCCATTTTTTTTTAACTTGTACCGATACAAAATTTGCTTATATTTATAAATATTAAAATTACTAATTTGTTTTATGTCACGCCCCGAAAATAATCCCTACATAGATGATACATCAACCACATACATTAATTAAATACAACCATTCTCCATCCTTTATATCAAAAATCTCCATGGTTTATACAAAGGTTCCACATGCAAATATATATTCAATGATAAGAAAACACTTGAATCTATAGCATGTGAAGCATATAGTCTCAAATAATTAAAATGCCCTTAGGGGCTTACATCTTCCAAGGCAATAGCCCGGTTACACAAAATGGTCTCTCGGACCCATACAAAAATAGCCCTTGACTTTACAAAAATTACAACAAAAGGAAAGGGTGGTCTACCCTTCACCAAAACATATCTACGCCCTTAGCTTGGCAGGATCACTATATCTTTACCTGCACCAAATCTCATAGGGGTGAGCATTGTCACGACCCAAACCCGCCCCTATGGGTTTAGCATCGTAACCGGCCAGTAATCCATGATTACCGAAGGCCTGCTTAACAGTAATAATAGTAATATAGAGTACAGGGGCTAGCGGAAGCCAAAACAGTATAAAGTAAATGTCCACTGAGCTGTGACAGTCTGTATGCAAAAAGTCTTTTCAATACACATTCACATTCGTAAGAAAAACATATTTACAGTACATCATATACACATCATCCAGATTAGGGACCTAATCCCTAAATACACAGTACGGTACAAGTTTCATACAGTCTATGCAAAACAGAGACAGAAAGGGGGATTCTAGACACCCCAAAGATAGCCTTAGCTCGCTCAAGCTTGGAGCCCCGCAGTGAGGCACAGTGGTTAGCTTGACAAAAAGGGAGTTTAACCCAACGCTCCTAGCTCCAGTCCGGTGCCTGGACACCTACATATAAACATAAACAGTGAGCTAAAGCCCAGTGAATAACATATGCGTAAAGGGGTGAAGAATGAATGTCCCTTCAGTATTTTAAACAGTCATTTGCCATGGTAAATCAGTTATACAATCAGTGGCTTATATTTCATGCCATATCAGTCATTTAGAAACCATAGGAATCGTACGTGGCACATCCATTAGCAGAACAGTACAGTAGGTCTTAATAGGCCAAACAGTCAGACAATGGCCATCAAACCAGTAGGCAGTGGGAGTTCCGAGCATTGGAACTGATAGAGATCTCTGTAACAATAGCAATAGCAGTAACAGTGACAGTACAATAGCAAATACAGTAACAGCACAGTAGCAGTAGCAGTATCAGTACAGTAACAGTACAGTAACGGTACAGTGGCAGCAGCAGTAACAGTGCAGTACGGTACAGAGCAGTAGTAGTAGCAGTAACAGTACAGTACAGAGCAGTGGTAGCAACAGTACAGTACAGAGCGGTGGTAGTAGCAGTAACAGTATAGTAACAGTACAGAGCAGTGGTAACAACAGTACAGTACAATAACGGTTAGAGTATAGTAACAGTAACGGTAACAGTACAATAGCAGTAACGGTTAGAGTACAGTAGCAGTAACGGTAACAGTACAATAGCAGTAACGGTAACAGTATAGTAGTATGGTCGATCGTTTAGAGAATAATTATGATTGAACATGTCTTTACAACATTGTTACTCACAGAGCACTGGGCTACAGATAGGCTAGAGCGTCCTCAGATGCCAACCCTACAGTTACAGAACGAACACACATTAAGTTATACACTTGGGTTTGGTAAATTAACCCCTAACTTGACTCGATGTGGTTCTACATCAATATCCTCATTAAGATGCCTTAAACTAGGCCTAGGAATGCCTAGGATGGAATGAGGATGCAAAGATGGACTTTTAAAAACACTTTTCAAATTTTCATAAAACAAGGGTCCCGCTCGAGCGTGTATTACTCTGCTCGAGCGGACATGCAGACAAAGGTCTCCGCTCGAGCGTGAGTTCCTCTGCTTGAGCGGACTGCAAAACATGGCAAAAGTGCTGGATGTGTGAAAATCACGCTCGATAGGCGCTCGACACCCGCTCGAGCGTGAGACACAAGGCCCCGCTCGAGCGGACTTCAAACACAACTAAAGTGTTGGATGCACGTATTTCACGCTCGAGCGCCAGAATCCCCGCTTGAGCGTGAGTCCAAAATCTGGAATTTCCAGATTTGAACCTCAAGCTCAAAACTCAACTTTAAATGTACCAAAATCGATCCTTTTGGGCTAACTTTCTGGAAAACACTTTAAACTCATAGTATAACATGTTTCAAAGATCAATTTAAGAAATCAAAGCCCAAAGGTAGTTCAATTAAACACAATTTCAAACCAAAGTTCAAGAACAAGACTCAAATGTAACATGTATGAACTTCAACAACTTCAAAGCTTCAAATACATGACCAAATGAGTCAATTACTCCAAAAACATGGTGAAATCATGGACTTTAACATAAACATGAACATGCATGCAAGATTTCCATGAAATCAAACCTCCAAACTCAACAATGTACACATGCATGCATGAATTTCTACTCAATTCAACATATTAAGCTAATTCTAGACTTGGATCACTAAGGACACAAGAATCATGCAAGAATCAACTCAAATACACACTTAAGAGGGTGAGCCTCCTACCTTAAGTCTGAATTATAGGTAAGGAAGCTCAATTATGCAATCTCTCTTCACTTTCTTCAAATCTCCAAGCTAAATTTGATGAATTCAAGTTGAAATCACTCTTTTCCTCTCACTCTCTCTCTCTCTCTAGTCAGTTTTGTGCTCTCAAAAGGCTGAGGAAATGTTTGCATAGAGTGTAATAAGGCTTCAAAATGTGATATAGAGATAGGCCACTAAGTGGCAAAAGAGTAAATAAGTCTAACTTATGTAATTTAGCTTTATTTTATCTAATTTAACCATTCCAAATCAATTTCAAATTAAATCTACCATAAAATCATATAAATCCTAATTAGGACATATCACTAATCAATTTCTAATTCGGCCGCCGATAAGGCCTTCAATTTGCACTTTAAACAAAAAACATGAACAGATCAATTGACAGTCAAACATATAGAAATGCAATTAAAACAATGTACTTAGCCAATCAGTTCAGTATTTCAGTCAGATCAGTTAATTATCATGGTCAGTCACAGTTTAGCGGTAATCAATGGTTTATCAATAAACAGTGGTGAGGGTTGTCACAAGCATAAAGCCCAGTAGAGAATTCTTACAAAGTATATACAGTTATGCAAACTCTAATTAAAATGCAAATGTCAATGCCATGCCATGCACCTTTTAAAGAAAATCCATTTCATGCTCTTTTTTAAAGATTACCATCCTTCAATAAAAATTTGCAATCTCAACATATTTCAAACTTCCAATTTTAAATCAATAGGGGCGGTAAATACGACACTGGTAATCCTTATGCTGGTGTCTGCAAGTAGACTATACAAGTACTACCAAATTGTCATTTTTACCGGTATTAACCGGAAGGCTCGACACCTATCCGCGTGGATTTCTGGTCTTTCACCAAGGACACTCAGGCCAACTTATTAAGTTTAACTCCACCCCTATTCGGACTTACCAATGTATTTACCACATACCACATTTCTACAATTCATATTACAATACCACTTTCTTTCATGAAGTAATTATCTTCAATGACGCTCACAATGCATAATAATAATAATATGAAAGAGTATGCAATGCAATGATTTTCCATGTCTCTACAAAAATGTCACATTCACAATTCCCATTTCTATTCTTCATTGTTCTTTCACAAGATAACCACATACCATCAACATATACCACACTTCCTCATTTCACAAGTCTTAGCAACTTAGCCTCATCAAGACTACTTGTAATGTTTTCAAATATCAATCTCCGATACTTACAATTCTCACCATCCATGGTGCACAACAACTTGCCACATTATAACAATACATATTCACATGTTTAGCAATAATGTTAAAATGACATCTTATTTGTCATGGATCAAGTAAGTTGCTATTTAGCTTAACATATGATGAAATTTACTCTTATTCATTCTCTTGACACAAGAAAATAAAGGAATCCATGTGTATTTTCATATTTTCCCAAAATCCCCAAATTTCTAGGGTTTTTTATCAAGGACAAAATTCTTTCCCATTTCCCTAGTGAAATCCTACCAAAATCATCCATCTTAAGTTTATAGAAAGAACACCCTCATGGATAAAACAAAAGTTGAGATTTGAACCCATTTCTCTAAAAACTCTCTCTACATTTGGAGCAAATCAAAATTTGCACAATGACTCAAGAAAATCATTAAATCAACATCAATATAGCAAAACTAGTATATATAACTCAAGAAATCCCCTATCTCAAGGTCTTGATGAAGAAAAAGGAGATGAAACCCTAAAACCAAAAGATGGAAGAGCTTTGACTTCCACCACACCAAGTGAAGCTCTAGCCCTAGATCTTCAAGATTAGAGGAGGATGATGATGATCTTGACTCAAGATTTGCAAGAATCAAAGTATATTGGTGTTTGAGGAGGTTTTCTAGAGAGAAGGAGGAGAAAAATAGAGTTTAGAGGGAGATAGAAAAACCCCAAATGTGATTTAAGTTCGGCCAAAAAAAAGAAGAAAAACAGAGTTTCGGGCTGTCCAGTTGGCCGCACGTGCGGCGCCCTTCCCCGCACGTGCGGTGTGCCTCTTCCGCACGTGCGGTCTACACCCCCGCATGTGCGGTGCCCCCTTCCACACCTCACTTCGCACGAGCTTTTTAGACAGTGTGCAAACCCCTGCAGCTCAACCTTCACCGCACGTGCGGCCTCACTCCCCGCACTTGCGGCCCTGGCCCAGCAGCCCAGAAAAAAATTCCGCTTCGCTCCCGGGCACTTCGGACTTGACCCCGCACTTCTCAGAAGAAAGAAACTTCAACACCGAATAAGGACGTGAATAGAAATCACATTGAGATAAACCCTCCGGACAACACAAACCCCAAACACTCAACAAGGCTCCAAATTAACCCGACACTCTATTAGGGTAAATTCAAGGTTAAACGAGAGAGAGCGAAACTAGAGACATACTCGGTCATCACATTTTATGTGCGCTATGCACAAAAAATTATTTAAAATATTAGGTGATAAATTCAATTTAAAAATATTATATTAGTGACTAATTTGATTATGATTTTTTTTCACAATAATCATAATATTATTTTTTAAAGCATTTTATTTAATTTTTATAATTGATATAATCATAGTTATTGAGATCGACATAAATCATAATTATTTAAATAAATTTTGGACATTTACGATGAGTAACATTATTAATTTATTTAATAATTTTATGACCTAATTGAATGAACGCAAAATTTGATCAACTTCAACTTTAAAAAAAAATATATATATATTATTTCTCAAAAGGCAATTATAATTGGTGGAGAACATTCCACATTATCTTTGAGAACTTTCCACCTCTTTGTAGCACTAAAATCATAAAATCTTTTATTAGTGTTAATCTCCTGTCCAGTTTTGTTAGGAAAGACATGTTCAAAAAATAATGTATTCCTAGATTTAATAATAGTATTTACATACATTTCTGAATGTTTTGATTTATGAATCGAAAATCGATATATACTACTATTATTGGCATAACCGATGAATATATAATCAACGGTTTTTGAACCTATCTTAATCTTTTTTAGGATTAGGAATAGCCATTTTAGCCAAACACTTCCATACTTTCAAGTATTTGTAGGATACTAAAAACCGGAGCTTTTGCGATGGTCTTAAACGTCGCAAAAGGTTCACATAGCGTCGCAAAAGACATTTTGCGACGGAGTAGCGACGGGAAATGGGGGGTGGCGGAAGCGGGCGTGACAAAAAGTATTTGTGATGGTTACAAACTGTGATAACCCTGTTTCGTATTATGCTAATTGATCCTTATTATGAATGTGATTATATGTCTGATATAATTTTGTGTGCCATGTATATGAATATATGTGGTTTTGAATTTCTATCTGTTCACCGTAGGAAAATCTGTTTGACTTTCTACTTTGAAAATTAAATTGAAGACCCTAACGACCACAGAAACCGAAATTGACTACGCCATTGTGATTAGCGTAATTTTGAGAGCCTACGGTGAAATTTAATTGAAAATTGATTCGGATCGCATTAAATAGATTAAATTAATGGAATGGTGCTCAATTATGTAATATTAAAGAAATGTGTTTGAGTAGGAGCTTATAAAGGGCCATTATACACTCAATTCCTCTCTTTATATTCTTTTGGCTGAGATTACCTTAAGGAAAGAGAGAGAGGGTCGGCTAGAGAGGGAGAAAGAAGGAGAATTGTGTGTTTGGCTCAAGTTTGTGAAATTAGAAGGTTGAACTCAAGAATTAACCATAGATTGGGAAGATTGAGCTTCTAGGTGAGTGATTGATTATGAATTCATAAGTTTAATATTGTAACTTTGTAAATTCAAGGCTTGATGATGATCAAGAACATAACTTGAATTGAATTTGTTGAATTTGGAGCTTGTGTAAACATGCATGTGCATAATTGTTGTAATTTTGTATGTTCAAGCATGAGGCATGTTGAATATGAGGAATTAAGCACCAAACCTTACATGCATGAGTAATTTTGTGTAGCTTCATGATTTTGAACACCATTTGCACCAATTGAAATAGAAATAAAGTCAAAAATTGACATGCATGCATGATTGATGAAGTTATGAATTTGGTATGAAGTTTGAATGCATGAGTGTTGATTATACAAAGGAAATGTTGGATAATTTGAGAATTTGATGATGATTTTGAGCAAATTGGTGTCATACTCTTTTATTCTCATATAGTGTGATGTATTTGCATGTTTTGAACCGAAATCATGAGCTTTGGAACCTTTGAATGTCGAATTTGAGCTCAAGAACAAGTTCTGGAAAACCCAGAATTCTTGAAGTCTGCTTGAGCGGGGGAATCGCCGCTCGAGCGTAAATTACGAGCTCCTAGTATACTTTGCAGACATGATGTTCGCTCGAGCGGGGAAGTTCACGCTCGAGCGGGGAGCTATGTAGAATGACTTTCAGCTCGAGTGCCCAACCTCACGCTCGAGCGTAAAAACGAGGCAACCAGTACTTTTGCAAACCTAATGGGTCCGCTCGAGCGGGAAAGTCCACACTCGAGCGGGGACCCCTGTTTCGGAAATTTTGTAAATGTGTTCTGTGTTTCATTTTCCATTCCCTTTCACTTCTAAGTACTCTTAGTCATGCATTAAGCATTGTAAATGAGTTAAAAGGATAAGAATGAAGCCTAAAGAGGAATATGTGAATTATGAACGGATTGAATTGTTTGTGACGCGTTGTGTTCATGGAATGTGTAGGGTCGAGCTCTAGAGTAAATCATCCAGCCGATCACTGTGAGTAATATCTTAATAAAGATATCTGAAGTATGTTATTTGTCCAATTGCTTACTTCTATGTAAGTCTTATAAGTTCGTTAATTTGAATGGTGAACAATATTTGCTATGCCAAATGAATGGGCCAGAGGCCAGTTTGACATGAATGATAGAATGAATGGGCCAAATGCCAGTTTGATTTGAATGATAGAATGAATGGGCCAGACGCCAGTTTGACATGAATGATAGAAAGAATGGGCTAGAGGCCAGTTTGATATGAATGAAAGAATGGTTGGGCCAGAGGCCAGTCTGACATGAACGAAAGAATGGGCCAAAGGCCAGTCTGACATAAATGAAAGAATAGTTAGGCCAAAGACCAGTTTGACATGAATGAAAGAATGAATGGGCCAGAGGCTAGTCTGACATGAATGATAGAATGAATGGGCCAGAGGCCAGTCTGACATAAATGAAAGATAAATGGGCCAAAGGCTGTTTGATGTGTTTGGAACCGCAGTTACTTGACCTAAATATATATATACTAGATAGAAATGTGAATTGGGCCCAAGGCCGTTTGGTGCATGTCGTTCTAAATACTGTTCGTGTATCTTTCTCATTTGATATTATTCACTGGGCTTTCGCTCACGCTCATTCATATGTTTGTAGGTGAGCCAAGAGAGGTCCAAACCCAGCCATAGTGAAGTTTGTGTGAAACAACCAAGGTTTTGAAGAGTCAGCCCTTATGTCTGACGCACGAGACTCGTCTTCGCCCTTTTGCTATTTTGTTATGTTTTGTCATGTTGGCGAGGACTTTGGATTACGATTGTATATAGTTTTGATTGGCTGACCTAGACCTGAATGATCCTGTATGTACAGAATTTTGTGTTAGTATATATTTTGATAAAAGTTATTAACATGTATATGTATGGATTGTTATGATGTGTCATGTAAGCACAGCTCTATGGACAAAAGTTTTAAATTTGTTTCTGTTTGGCCCCTTTACTCTGCTGAGTTATGTCTTATTTGGTTTGAGGCCATAGGTAATCTCTAGATTACTGGCCGGTTATGTCCTTAACCCATAGGGGCAGGTTCGGGTCATGACACAAACCGTCGCTTTCTTTTAGCAATGGCTAATCAATGGTTTTTGCGATGGTTTAACTTGACACAAAAAAAGGGAAAAAAACTTCACTTTTAATGACAATGTTAGTTGCCATTGCCAATGCCAAAACTTTTTTAGCGACGGTATTTGACGTCGCGAAAAGTATTATTAGCGACGATCTAAAAAGTCGCAAAAAAAGTAGAATTAAATTAATATCATATTTGCAACAGTTTAAACCATTGCAAAAAGTATTATTGAAAACGGTCTAAAACGTCACAAAAAAAATAGAATTAAATTAATACCATATTTGCGACAGTTTAAACCGTCGCTAAAGATTTGAACTAATATGTATATGCTATAGGTTAACCCGTCGCTAAAAAAAATGTAAGAAAATGATAATTACACTAGCGACGGTTATTATTGCCGCAATAAAATTATTTTCATAAAAACATATATATTTTATTAATTCATTCCCTATACAAATTATTAATATTTCCTAAAATAAAATACATTCACATCCACACACATCCACATTCACAAAATCATATATATATATATGTATCCTGTAACAATTGTCAACTAAATATTCTTTACAAAAATATATAAAACATCCTCCAATAATACTAATAATTTTTTATATTCAATAATTTAAATTTTTGTATCTAAAGCAAAACAAAAGTATTGACAATACAAATGAGAAAAACATATATATTATAGTTTCTTTTAATATCAACAGTAAACTCCAATATCGACATGCGAAGATATCATCATGTACTCAAAAGGGGTTGCATCTGCAAAAAAAACACAAAAAAAGACATCATTTACAATATAATTAATTTCAAGCTTAGAAAATGTAAAACATTTGATATTTATTTCAACAAATAAATAAATACAAAAAAGATTGTAAGCTGCAATATCGACATGGGAAGTGAAATAAAATGGTAAAAAAAAAAAATCTAGAGATAAATAGCATTTCTCTATCAGAAAAACATTAGATATATAGATATATGCCATTAGGGTGCATTGTAAGAGAATTTCTCAAAAGAATTTCAAACGTGAAGTAGAAGAATTTCTCAATGTCAAAGACAATATCACCGGCAAACACAAAACTTTGATTTCATACTGATGAGACATTTTACAGCTAACATAACCACAAATCGGCATCAACCAACTTACTCACTCTAGCCTGAACATGTTCTAATGCATTTCTCACTCCTTACACATCTACCATTCAAGAATGAGAATCCATTAATTATAAATTAAAAAAAAAATTATGTATAACATATTCTATAAAGTTTCAATTTTACAATTGTTCAAAATCCATTGTAAAAGAATCATCGTCTAAAACACTAAATGCCACTTCAAACCCATCACCCATCACCTATCTATATCTTAATTTCAATTTTCTTGATTGAAACTAGCATATAAAATACTAGTTCTATTGAATTAAGTAATTTGCTTGAGTCCAAAATAAAAAAGAATAAACAATGATAAATTACATTTATGGGCCGCTGGCCCTCCATACTGTAAGCCTGTACCATACTAATGTCCTCATTGCATATGAAATAACGTAATTCAACTAAGATTCATAGTCTAGTCTTGCCACAGTTCTTGTGCCCATTAATTTAAAGTAATCTGTTACTTGTTACGGCTATACAATAACTAAGGTGATGAAATAACAATGTTTTAAGTTTGTAGAATTGTGATCTTATATATCAATCTAGCATCAATTCAAGTAGTCATACAAAATGGCCAACCTGATAACATGAGTCAAATATAAAGTGACAATGACTTAAAGCAGATACATTTGAATTAGATGAAACAAACACTTGGTGGGGCAGGGGGCTGTGAACCATAAACCAAGAATGTTCTGCTTTTAGCATGCACACTATAGATTGAAATCAAAAGTTGGTGTCTTTTTTAAGTGGCCCCATGGTGCAGAAAACTTGTGTGGAAAACACAATCAATGTTTGACATTGTCATTAGTTAGAAAGAAAAATATTAGTTAAGTACCTTCTCCTCTATCTTAATTCCTAGACATTGATAAACTCTTTGATATCCCCTTCGGCTGATTTCACATATTTGTGCCCATGCCTTCCGATACTTCTCTTCCCCACCCTGTGATACAAGTTATGCCATAGGAAATGAAAACAAATAAGATAAATGATGAGACATGATGAAACCTCAAGATAAAATCATTAACCAGATTTTCTTCCAAAACAAAGAAACAAAATTTATAGTTTATAAATCAGATTTCCTCCAAAATAGAAAATTGAAATGTATAGCTTTTAAGTTTTTTTACAAATGAGAAATTTAATTATTACTATAATCAATCTCACAGGTCTTTAAGGCATAAAGGTAAATGATTCACTTGGAGACTAACCACTGCTTGTTGTGCCCTCTCCATGAATTCACTTGAATTCAGGATCACTGTCAAATCTTTGCTTTGATGCCTTATAGAATGCCTAATGATAGCTTAGGACCTGCATGAACAAACAGTTAGAAAGAAATTTGAGGGCTCACATACTCAACCTTCAAAGAAGCTCACTATATCACTCACTAACCTATTTTAGGACTCCCATCACTTAACCCTCTTCCCTACAATGTACCAGCCAAACCTGCCACAGTTAGCTAACAAATTAAATAAATAAATAAAAACATTAGCCAACTTCAGTGTAGGTTCATCTGATTTCTTAGCTGGCTGTGGAGCCCGCTTCACTGTTGACTGACTCAAACCAGCCTCAACCTGTCCAGGGTCATGTACAGGAACATGCTCTAATTCATCACAAGTAGGCTCAGTATGCACTTTCTCCACTGTCTGGATATCCTGCTCATGGACCACCAGAGTCCCAACCTGGGCTTGGACCTCCTCTTTCTGATAGCTCTTCTCCACAGGATTACACCCTCTAGCTTCTGCAGCACCCATACCAGCCACCTCTGCATGACTTACCACTTCAGATTCTACAGCAGCCATAACAGCCACCTCAAGAGGGTCTCCCATTTTCCTTTCACCTCGAGCAACATTAAGCCTCTAGTATTCTCCCCTTCCTTGGTTCACATTTTGCTGTTTTTCTTTGGACAAATTCTCCACTTGAGTTTTGATGCATTTATCTTCCATATACCCAAAGACTTTACATTTTGAGCACTTGGATGGAGTCCACAGGTATTCAACCCAAATCTCAACACTCTGATCTTCACATTTGATTAGAAAATCAGTAGGAAGAGAAGAATCCAATCCTATTTTTATACATATTTTAGCAAATGAAATTCTAGCACTAGCAATCCTACTAAGCCCATCATCATCCCAATATTTTAAAGGAATGTTAAACAACTGAATCCAAATCAGAATTTTATCAAGCCTCTCCTTAGATAATTTCATCATATTGTGTCACTTTTCAAGTACAAGAAAGTGCCCCCCAAAAAACCAGGGTCCATCCTCAACAACATTAGTACTACTTTCCACACAATCAAATAAGAAAAATATAAAACAGGTGCTAGTAGACAGTACCTCCCTCAATTCCTTGTTCTTCCAAAAATTAAAAGCATAGTTCCTCACATGGTTAAAAATAACTAACTAGAACCATGTAACTGAGGCATAGAGATAAATTGCAAATGGTTAGAAATAGGATTATATCTTATTTTTATCAGGATGTATCTTCTAATCATTACAGGTAACCTTTATTTGTCCTCAAATGGCTGATAAATAACCGCATCGCTAATATAAATATCTATGCCGATACTGTTATTTAAAACCATGACAAGGACCAACAGGAACTGTTTGAACCTAGGGCAACCGTGTTGCAGAGACAGATACGATCATGATTGGTATGTATGTATGCAATCAATGAAACTTTCAATGCAAGAACCATGGTAAAAATTGCAAATCAGTAATCTTTGTGTCAGGCCACAATTTTGGATGTCATATGAAGCATTATATGAGGCACAAATCCATCGCTAGGATAGAATCATTATAGAACATAAATTTAAGTTGCAGAAAACTGTAACACCAAAAAAGTAGTAAAAATCTTGATATCACAGAACAAGAGCGAAAGAGTTTTGCAGATAATAGAGAAATGACGATGTTCAGTATTGCCAATCTAAAAAAAAAATGAAAACCATAATATTTAAGGAGAAACAAAGTTCAAGCCAATGGTATAGGAAGACAGAAAATTTAAAAAAGAGTATCCTGAAAAGTGAACAAAGAACACAAAATTGTCTCAAGATTTGAAGCACACTTACACGGGTAAACAATATGAAATGCTTGAAGCAGGTATTTAGATGGGCCTCCTCTTTAAGACTTATGATTTTCTGGAAGTGAGAGTGGTAAATATGAGCATAAACGCGGAACAGGCGTTTGAATATAGTTTTCACTACTTCCCTGAAGTTCAGAGGAAAAGGGGCACCTACAAAATTTAGAATAAAGAATAAGCATAAGCTCTGAAGGGAACATAACAAACCCCCAACTGGGCAAAATACAAATATCAACAATTTTGTTCAACATACAACCGAGCAAAATATCAGAACATAATATGAGGCATTTATTACCAATCTTTTGAGGAAATATGGGTTCATCATCTAATTGACTTTCAATCCAGTCCATCAAATATTCAACACATTTTGGAGCTGAAACTTCAATTGGTTTTTTGATTTGCACACCATCTGCCCATCTGTACTCATGCCTGCAAATCAGGAATTGGAAATTTATAGAACTGTGCAATGTTGGTAACCATTCAATTGGCACACTAAGTTGTTCAAGAAATCATGGAAAAGTAGAATAAGGTTCTCCATGCCCATGAAGGTTCAAGGCTCAAGGCTCAATGTTGTGTTTTCTGGATAACAATCAGAAAACAAAGAAACTGTCTGAAACAAGAGAATATGACCCTTTACATTTTCACTTGTTTCATTGTTTCCTTGGGATGTCATGGACTTGGATAGTTTCTGAAAAAACAACATTTTTTTTTTTTTTATGATTCCTAATCATGCAAAGTCCTCAAAAAACCATATTCTAGCTCATGTTTTCCCTTCATCTTCAAATTCTTCACCAACTCTTCTATGTTCAATGAAACCTTGAAAAGGTGTGGAAATGCCTCCATTAAAGGGACCTTCACCACTATGCTGGAGCAGCTTTAGCTACAACGTCCCTATTCTCACTTCAAACCAAACCTCTTCCATAAAACACATCATTTTTTATTGCTTTCAAAAAGGCCCATGAAGTTTCTACCTAAACTTAAATTTTTTCTACCACTCACCAAAACAAATCTATAAAAAAAAATTGCTACCCAATATACCAATCTTCTTGAGGCAAAGATATTGCTTCCCATTCAATAAAATTGCAGCTTCAAACATGCTTATAAAAAATATATATATATATATTGGTGCTTGAATTTATTCCCATCTCCACCCAAAGAAAACTCTTTTTTGTAACTTTTTCAAACTTTCGGCAACCAAGATCAAGTTCTTGAAAAAAGGCATAGTGGCAAATGAAGTATTGTGCACCGAATCAATGTTTTCTACTTAGGAAAGGCCATTTTTCCTGTGAGGTCTAGAAGGTATGGTCTTGGTATCGCAAAATAAAACATTGCAACCATATGATGAAAACATAGGGAAACAAATTACAGAACTTAAAATGCATGAAAGGCCTCATTGATAACATAATAGTGGTATTTGAACTTGTGTAAGACATACAGAAGTAAATATTCAATAATTTATTTCCTTCAATCTGAATGTCCAAAACTGATTTTCTGTAAAGTTGAAATAAAGCAGATGATTACTAAGACGTACTTGGGGCCTGCAGTCATTGTAGGACAGTTTTCTGGAGTGCAGAACTCTGTGAGGGTATCATACAGCAAGTTCACCTGGGTGAAGAAGTCCACAGCTGAAAATTTAAAAATCAGCAACCTTAGTTCAGTCGGTGATCAGATAAAACCTTATTATAGTATTTATGGTTTTCTTTTGGGGGATTGGGGTTAGGAAGTAAGTTAAGTGTTGGTTATGTGAAAGTTGCACCATGATGGTATGAGTGAAACACATACATGCTTGAACAACTCAACATGTGCCCCATAAGCTCTCAATGTGTTTAGAATAATATAGACTTTTAATATTGGACCAGTGGTCAACACTTCTAAGACAAACCTTAATATGTAGATATCAGGACAGCATAGATTCTGTAGGAATAAATACAAAAAGAAACACAAAACTATTTATACAAAATATATCACAACACATATCCCTAATCTTAAAAAAGAAGAAAAGAACATATAAATAGTGAAGGTTTTAGCAAAGAATTGATATTTTGGGGGAAGAGGTAAAGAAAATGGGCATGGAATTCAAACCTCATCCAATAAACCCTTTTTCATAAGTGAGCTTTATACAAGAACTAAAATTTGTGGCTCCTTTTTTAACATTTTATAGATGAACATCTGTGTTTTATGCTTAGAAGACAACATGAAAGAGAGGTATAAATTTTAATCCTCTTCCCTTGGCCAATCAGATATCACAATTCACAAATTCCTTTGCATCAAAATAAATTCAATTTAGATACTTAACATAAAATTTCAACATGAATTTCAATCTAAAAAGTGGAACAATTTTTCAGATGAAGACGGGTTGTATTTTATCCAGGACAAGTAGGTTGGGTTAAATTGATGGGAAAGGTAAGGAAAAAGAAAAGTTATTTCTATTTTTTTTTCTCAAAAAATATTTTCATGAACACTTTTCCAACCAAGCACAAGCCTAACTAGTTAGTTTTTCATTTGCTTTTAATGAAAGGTTATAGTATAATCAATGTATATACATATAACCACCCAATGTTTGTTTGGAATGAATTCAAAAAAGAATAGGTGGAGATAATCTGGATATTACTATAACTATCCAAATTTTGTTTTGGAATGGCTTTCCAAAAATAAAAGTAGAGGTGGAGATTATAAAATGCTAGTGGGTGAAGTCAAAGCAGCCAAACATAGAGTGAAAACACACATGCACTTGCTTAGGGCTTTATTTTTCCAGTCAAAAAGTCTTATTCAAACTCGAAAACTAAAGCCGTAGTTGTGTGAGTACCAGTGCACCTTTCCTATTAACATCCACCCAACCCTAGCTTCATCAAATTAACCTCATAAACCCTAGCTTCATCAATTAACAGCTTTCAAAACTCAAAATTATACAAAATTATAAAACCAAAATCAAAACCCTAGAAACTTTTGTGTTCTATACCAAACACTTGAAAAACATATACACAAAATCAACTTACAAAACCTAAAGAAACAGAACAAGAACACTCCAGATTTATAGATTAATATAAAATAAGCGTCAATCGACCAAAATATAAATTAAAATTACACTCTTAACAGCAATCAAAATGATAAAAATCGAACAAATTTGAATGAATCAACGAGAACTCACCTCACGCACAGATAATCAGTGTGATCTTGAAAGCATCTTCGATGACATCAAAAATGTGCAATAATAGAGATTGGGAACGTAGCTCTGTTCGCTATGAGAGAGAGAGAGAGAGATTTGAAATTCGTACCTCCAAAAAGATCGTCGACTATCGATTGAGCACAAATTGAAGGAACTTGATTCAGAACAGAGATTCGCTGACCTAGGGCTTCAACAACAAGGATCTAGGGTTTCAAAAAAGAAAACTAGTAATTATTGAACTATTCAAAATAAAATAAAATTCAGGATTCAACAAATCAAATCGAATCGAATAAGAAAAGACCTGATCTCCAAATGTGAAAGATCAAACTAAATCAAACAGAAAAAATACAGAAATCTATATGAGTTTTTCATGAATAGAGAGAGAGAGAGAGAGAGAGAGAGAGAGAGAGAGAACCTCAGATAGCTCTGATTGGGCTTTGCTGCACTTTCTTCTTGAATGATAGCCGGTGGGAAGATGACGGCGTCAAAGGATGGTGGGGTGGGGTGACACTGGTGGGAGGATGGCGGAGTGAGGTGACGCCAATGGGAGGAACATTTATAACGTAAGAATGAAATAGGGAGAGTTAGGGCTTGTATTATCTGTAATGGACAGATAGATGCACAAAAACATAAAACTATGTCATTTTAATTATTTTCTTTTGCCACGGTTACAACTGATGGACCCTTTTGCGATGGATAATTTGTTTTCGTCGCTAATGATAACGATTTTTTGCTCAATTATTAGCGACAGTCATTTTCTGTCTCAACAAATACTATTAGCGACGGATTATTTTATCCGTCTCAAATGTGTAGCTTTTGCGACGAAAATCAGTCCATCGCAAAAAATTTCGCAACGGCTTTATTTGCCATCGCAAATACTTGCTTTTTGCGACGATTTTTAAACAGTCATTTTTTTGTCTCAACAAATACTATTAGCGACAGTCATTTTCTGTCTAGCAACGAATTATTTTATCCGTCTCAAATGTGTAGCTTTTGCGACAGAAATTAGTCCGTTGCAAAAAATTTCGCAAGGCTTCATTTGCCATCGCAAATACTTGCTTTTTGCGACGATTTTTAAACCGTCGCAAAAAGTTTCGTGTCTGAAGCCCCCTTTTATAGTAGTGTGGTACTCTCCCATATCATAATTCATAAAGTGTTTGATTTACTTTGTTTCGAGATACTTTATTGAGAATATAATTAGTATTGTTTTCCTTCACAAGTTCTGAGGTAACCAGAACTTATCAACATGACATCCATCATTTCTTTTAAAGTCTGATTTTTCCTTTCAGTAATGCTACTTTGTTGAGGTAAGGAGCGGTAGTTTGATGAATTATTTCTTATTGTTTACAAAATTCACCAAAAAGCAATTCATATTCACCATTTCTATCACTTTTTAGAATTTTATTTTTCTTACCAAGTTGATTTTAAACTTCATTCTTATATTGAATGAAAGATTCTAAAACTTTATCCTTGGTTCTGATTCATAGTAACATTTGTGATTTTAAATCCATGACAATGAAATTCTCTTTGAGTCTACATTGAGTCTTGCATACTTTTTCTTCATTTCATTTGCGGGGAGAATTATTAGAAAAATGGTTTGAAAATGATAAATTGACTCCAAAATGCACCAAAGAAAATTTATTCAATTTAAGTTTAAATAAATTTATTTTTTGTTTGAGTCAAAATTGAACCGAATTCGATATAGAATTCAAACTCGCCTGGCCAAGATCAACCCTATACTATATTGTTAAGTCTGTCTGAAATCAAAATAAAAAATTCAAAATCTACTCACGTCACTGCCGGAAAACAGACTTTTAGTGGCGTTTGAAAAACGCCGCTATAAGTGTCAAAAACGCCGCAATTTTCTTTTGCGACGCTTAGCACCAAACGTCGAGGGCGCGGCCGTCGCTATAGCTTTGTAGCGTTTTAAAAACGTCGTGATATTTAGTATAGGCGGCGTTTTTAAAAACGCCGCCAAATGTCCTAAATAACAGTTCCATGACGTCACTGTGATATTTAGCGACGTTTTAAAACGCCATCATATCTTTTTAAAAACATAAGACCGTTAGATTTAGGGTTTAAGTGGCGTTTTGAGAAATGCTGTGATATCCTTTTTTTTTTTTTTTGAAATTGTGCTAATTTTAAACCCATTAAGAAGTATTTAGAGATTCTGAGACAGTTTTCAAACTGCTCTGCAAAAGAAAAACATTATTATAAATGCTTATAGTATGGTAATTTTAAAGAACTCAGTTGAACAGAAGTTAGTGTAAAAAGAAATTGTTGGAGTTCCTACTAATACATCCAAATGCACAATTCATGTAGCCAAGTAGTCTAAGAGAATACAGCAATGAAAGCTTTCCATAAAAAGCAATCTGCCTTCTGAAGCAATGCTTATCACGTGCAACCATTCCACGCATGGCAGCCTGAATAGAAACAGCAGAGGAGCAAAATTCTTTATAAGCTTTCCTAGCAAGATGCATACAAAAATCTCTCTGAATTCTCAGACAAGAGGCCTCTCCTAATGTTCTCGTAAACTTCCCGAGCAAGTTGTCCTGTAATCATCACAAGGAAAAAATCATTGAGTTATATACTTTCAAGACCTCAGCAATGAGCTAATTAAAGTTCATGAACAAGAGTGAAAAAAGCCACACAAAATATCCTTCAAACTTTAATCAGCATTCTTTTATTAGCCAATGACCATTTACTTTTATTAAGCCCCACAAAAATCACCATTTACTTTTATTATCTACAAAATAACATGCATGCACCTAATTCCAACCCATGAAAAGTAACTGTAACATTTACCTAGTCCACAGAGAAAAGTAACTGTAACATTTACCTTTTTTTTTTTTTTTTTTTTTTTTGATCAGCAAAGAATAATTTCATTTAACAGCATGAAATTAAAGGTACAGGAAGTCGATATGCATCGAGAGAGATTCGGAAGTATAAAAATACCCCTACTACTGCTACTCGCAACCATACAACCAACCCCTAAGCCTCTCGATTTTTTTTTTTTTTTTTTTTTTTTTTAACTGTAACATTTACCTATAGGCAGCAGTTTCATTTGTGCACAAACAAATCCCTTTGGCTGAGTAATCTCTTAAATTTTATAAAATATATAATATTAAAAAAAAAACTATATTTGGCTGAGTATGCTTTCTAGCATGTCTCACTCTATCACCACTAAAATTAGATGACCAAAACTATTAACAACTAGCAAAATCCTTCCTTTTACTGGGCTTGGCTTATACGGACTTGGATCTGCAATATGGTAAGGAAATCATAATTGCCCAGTGACATATAATCTTACATTCTGCACTTTTGGTGCCTAAAAACTACCAATCAATGTTTACTCAAAATGGAGCTTTCATATATCTTTGCAAAGAAGTTAGAGAGAGAGAGAGAGAGAAAGAGAGAGAGAGAGAGAGTTCTACCTGCCAACCAGAAATAGGTAATTTTATGCTTAAATGTGATAGACCTCCATTAGCCTTCCCAAGATTGCCCTCACTATTTTCAAAATCAATGGGATTTACTTTATGAGGCATAGTCGAGTACCCAATCTCACCAGCCTTAGTTATCTGCTTGACATTTGAACTTGAAAAAACATAAGTTCTAGCAGAGGAAAACCAGTAGCAACATATTCACAAATATATCAGAAGTTCACATGCTTGAAGTAACCTAAAGATACGCAGCCCCACATGTCCCTATCAAAATCAATTAAGATGTTAAACTGGATAATTGCATGGAAAAGTTTTGCTATATAGTCATGAGTTTCGATCTGCATAACATGTTCAAATTGTATTAAATTAGATCAGGTAAATATGCATGAATATGCTTGCATCATAAGCCCTCTGTAAGTTTCATTAAAAAATCATTCTGTTTTTAAAAAGATTTTTAGAACAGTGGTTCCAATTATCACATTGATAATCTGGAGCAGCAACTAACTTGCAAAACATGGTAAAACTATGAAAGCATTAGCTAGAAGATAATGACCCTAATTCCGAATTTTTAAGGAACACATATAAGTGATGTCCTCTATCACAGTTTAATATGGATGAATTAATTGTTAGATAAAAACAATAAGGAGCAAGGACGGGATAAAAATTCAGAAGAAAGTTCACTAATGAGTAACTAATAGGTAATAAAGACTACCAACTTCTCTAGCTTTGTACATAGAGCAGCCGTGTAGTGGATGGTAGGTCTCTACGAGCCAACAGATAGCATATCAAAAGGATCCATCAAAATGTGGTTACTGATTGTTAACTTAGAACTTGCTGACAAAACTTCTAAAAATTACTCTGGTCTGTGAAGAATTACGGAGAAACCTAATAAAACTTAAGTGAGAAGAAATCTTGTGCATGGAACACACCTGAGTCACATAGGGATTGAAACTTAATCCAAGAGATTTCACAAACTCCTCTGCAATTAAGTATGCAACAAGATGTGCATTGTAATTTCTAACTGCACCGGCAAACTTCCCCATTATCTCAACTTGAGAAATATCCCGTCTTTCCCTGCTTAATCTGACAGCAAGAATTGCAATTTCCTTTCCAAGGGTGGTAGGTGAAGCTGGCTACAAAATGATAAACCAAATGAGTGATCTATTGATGACTATTAGTCTAAAACAACTGTATAAACACAATTACGCAGCATCATATGCCAGGTAGGTTAAGTATACAAATTTACTCAACAAATCATATATCCCAACAACTTGAGTTAAAGTAAGTAAATCCTTTCCCTCCATTCAGTTGTTATTTCACCATTCAACTCAACTTCTTCCTTCTAGTCATCAAATTTAGTTATTGTCAAGTGATTATGCATATTCTTGATAATCCAATATATGAAGGGTACTAGTCAGATGAACCATTTTCTTTTTCTCTGTTCTTTTTATCTATCTTTCTGAGACACCATTTGCAGACTTTGCAACTTCTCTCTCACAGCCCTACACATGAAAGACTTCAGAGCATAGACAAAAGTGTGGAAGAACCAGAGATAATTACCTAAAACTGTACCTGTACCTGTACCTGTACCTTCTCAACAACAACATCCAACAAATTACCTAAAAAATACATACAGTAAGGTAAACTTCCTCTTAAAACAAAATGACTGCATTACCTTCAAGATGTTTACGCCATTCAACTTATTTGAAATGACTATGCTTGAAACTGGACCAACATTTATTGTGAAGCTGTCAATACCAATAGCATTTGATAAGACTATAATGATCTAAGAAAATTTCACATCTAAAGTGAACCACAAAGAGAAAACAAAATTAAGGGAAAATTTGAGCAAAGAAGCAACCACTGAATAATGAAGCCAAGGTCCTATTTATCTCCATGACAGTGTCGTGATTTTTTTATTTTTTTATTTTTTTTAAAATCATCTTGATGGTGTTGTATTTGTGCGCCATATTTGTATTCTTGCATAATCTATTTTCCAAACCAAATAAAAAAAAACATAATTTGGATTTGACGATGACTTGGGTAGAAAACAATGCAAATATGATTTAAAATGTCAAGAACTGAATGACCCCTACTTGGATTCAGAACCTCAGATAAGTACAGATTTCTAATGGTGCTTGCCAACTAAACAATGTGGTAACAAGTTCAACAGCCTCAAACAAGTAAGGCCGTTCAATAATTAAATTATCCAGAAACAAATGCCAACTTCTATCAGTGAGCTTTCATCAGCCTGAGGTTCTTGTTGGTCTCTGATGAGAAAGAAAGACTTGGGAAACGGCAGCTTTGTGTTATGTGGACTTTATGGAGGGAATGCGACAGGAGGTCTTTTGAGAGGATCTACACTCCTTTATCTATTCTTCTGGTTTAGAGAGGAGTGTCCTTTCTCAGTTATTTACATTTTACTTGTTAAAATAAACAAATAAATAAAAATCACACATCTATGTAAGTTGAAGTACTTAGCAAGTGATGATTTAAATGTAGCTTTATGTACTCAAAATGTACAATGATCACTAATGATAAGATGTCAATTAGAGAATGAAATAAATGAGCACCCAAATGGGGCTTGTTGCTATAATTGGCATGAAGGTTGATTTACAAGCACCTTCTGCTTTTCATTGCTCACAGGTACCTGTGAAAATGATAAAATAAAGAGAGTTAGTGTAACAACTATTGCACCAAAAAGGAAAGGGAAAAATGGAGACACTAGCATATAATTAAATATTCAATTTGTTCATGAAATCCTTATGCGAATCCTTATGCAATTCATCATTTTGGTTGTGATGCGCTGAATCAGCCATGGGGTATTGAGAAAGAAAGGAAGTAAATGAAGAAGAAAAAAACAATGAAGGAAAGAAAGAGGAAGAAAAAAGAAAGAGGAAAAAAAATGTGGTTGTGCTTGGGTTGTCAACAAGCAAAAGAAAGATCCTCAATAAGGGAAACAAGAATGAGGATAAAAGACTTACAACCCCAGAAATCATTTTGATTAATATGCATGAATGGTGGCACTCCTTCTGGTAGTTGAACCTTGAAAAAGATACAGCCCTGTTACCTGATTTGCTCTAATAATTTTCAGTAATATCAACAAGAGAAATACAAAGACAATAATAAATCCACCCTCTATGATTTGGAGCTAAAAGTTAATAAAAAATAGCATTTACAGATGCAAGTTATTGAAGGCATGAAGCATTACTTAAAACCATACGGACATCTAAAGGAGATCAAGTAAAAACATGATCAATGACCTTAAAGAAAGGAACTTCCATGATAGCCATCAGAAAATTCCAAGTAAAAACAAATATCGAAAACATAACTGAATAAAGCAATATCATTGTTAACACTGAGAGTGGATATTCATTTCTTTTGTAGAAACTTTTTCTCATTAATAGGTCATGCATTAAGATCAAAAACATATCTCATATATTTGTTCTGCATTCTCTCACTTTTGTTGACCGATGCTTCTTAATTCTACTGCATGTATGCCTGCTAAGAAACACAAACACAGACACGTGACACAACACAGATAAGGACACGCAAATTTCAAAAAATTTAGGACACGACGCATTAGAGACATGTGCAAAAGATATGATTTTATATATTTATTATGTGTCATATTTTTAAATATTTAATAATTATTTTAAGTCAAATATTTAATTTTACGAAATTTATCAACCTTTGGTATACTATTATAGTAAACACAAGTTCATTTTTAATTATTTTTTTTAAATGGTCCTCAGTGTGTCCCAGTGTGTTCTCAACATGTCTCCAGTATGTCCGACACGTGTTTGGAGTGTGTCCGTATCCGACACTTATACGTCACCTCCAGAGAGGTCACTGCTGGAAAAAATCAAATTTAAGTCAATACCCAAATTAACCAATAGACAGACTGAATTTTAAATTGGTCCCAACTCAAACCATAGTCTGATTCTATTTATATAACTACTGCCGACAAGATAAGTAAATCTTTCTACCCATCATCTTAACAATAATTTTGTCAATAATTTTGGCCTATCATAAACTCAAATTTTGGCCTATCTTTCTACCTCTTCCAAGGTTTTCCTCATATTTGTTATTGGAGCTGCAGAACATAAACTCAAATTTTGGTCACTCTAAGTACTCTGCGGGTCCATCAGATAAAATCCAATAAATTCTTGATGCACATGTAAACAAACACACAGATACATGGCTTTTGAAGACATTAAAATTTATGGAAAGTAGCAGAAAAACCCAAATGCACAAACGACAGGGCCAGACAGATCATAAGCAAGGTAAGGAAGGAGGGAATCAAAGAAGACTCACCAGAGTGGAAATCAGGTGTCTGCAGTGCACAAAACCCATTGTGAGGAAGAGAGATATTGCTGCTGCAAAGATTGACACAGTATGGTTGTGATGGTGGTTCTGTGACTCTGTACACAAACGCAATAGAGATTAGCCTCAATAAACTAACCCTAGAATTGCATACAAAGCACAAACGCAAAGATCACCACGAACGAGTCAGAAATAGATTTGGTTTGAGGATGTTAATATGCGCATAGGGACTCAAACTTACAGATCTGAACGAAAACAATCAATCGATCAAATCTAGAGAAGAGTGTTCGATCGCGATTAATAAATTAAAAATCAATCAATCGAGATTTGCCTAAAAATCGATCGATAGAATAAAAATCGATCGCGATCAATAGACATAAATTAGTATATATATCAAACAGATTTGAGATCGTAGATCTAAGTTTGTATATAAACAAAATCAAAAAATCAGAGGACTCACAAAATTAATCTTCAAATCGGACTGATCGAGAGCTTTGAGCCAAGATGGAGAGAACCAGATCGTGAATCGGAGCCTACGAAGCTCGATCTAGTGACCTTTAACCATAAGAAAGAGGAGTGATGAAGAGATAGAAAACCTAGATCTATCAATTGCTGCGTGAAATAGAATAGAAGAATGAGGAGCCTACGAAGCACGCGTGTTTTTTTAAAATGAATTAGTTACAAAAAATATTTTGAAAACCTTTAAAACGACGTTTTTTAAAAAAACGCCATAACAAAAGCGTGGTTATAAGCTAATATTCTTGTAGTGCGTGACCTGAATATTATTTAATATATTATTTTTTTAATTTTTTAAATAAACAAGTATAAGTAATTTAATCATTTTGATATCTTTAACCTATTCAAGCTAGTAGTTTAAATTTCGTAACTAATTCTTTATGTAACTAATATTACATAATTTATATTTATAAAAAATGAAGTTAAATAATGTAAAATATATTGTATAATATAGCTTGGAGGCAAGGCAGATTGAGCTTTAAGTACTTTTTCTAAACCCAGTCCATATTATAATTGAGTTCGAAATTTTTTTCCTATCCGACTCTATGATCTTAAACCATAATCTCAAAACCTATGAATATGAGCGGGCTTAATGAGCCATCGAGGTCATGTCCATCCTTAATTGCAATTCGCCGAGGGTTAATTGGATCAAATAAGTAGAAGGAAAAATGAAAGAAGAGGACCCACAACTGGAGTGAAGGAAGTTTATGTGGTGGTTTTGGAACCAGTATATGTAATGCTCAACTTAATATTTATTGATTAAAATAATGAGATCTATTATTTTTTGTTGAGTTATATATTTTAAGAGTATAAAATATGCATTACAATGGACACATCAGTACTTAGAGTTTTAATTTAAACTATTTAAATTCTATATTTTCAGTTTTGCTGTAATGTTGTCCCTCAAGTCATTTGTCATTAGAATTTAGAACAGAAAAATATCACGTACATAATTAGAGAGACCAAAGTAAAATTTAAAAGACACTATAGATGTAATAAAATGTTAACAATGTATAACGGAGTGTTGCAAGTGTGGTGCAAATTTGGTGGCTAAGCTGGTTGCTATGCGCAGATTTTAGGAAGGAAGTTGGTCTGCTTTGTGTTCTGTTTGCTATTCTGGTGCTTGGAGGCTGTTCTGGGTAGTGCAGATAGTAGTAGGAGGGGAGGCTGCTCTGGTTTGCTCTGCTGTGTCCAAAAGCTGCTGTTCTGATTACATATATCTGGGCTGAGTTATGCTTGTTCTGTTGTAATCTGATCTAAGCTACTGTAATCTGCTTGTTCTGGTGTTGCTGGTGGTTCTGCTTGGCTGCTTCGGTTCTGTTTGTTCTTTGTTTGTTTTTTCAGTTGTTTGCTGCAGTTTTTTTGGTCTACTAAAGTGAGCTGCTGGGTTTGTCTTGGTCTGCAATGTTGTTCTGGGAAGTATTGAAACTGTAGGCAGCTGGTTGCTCAGCCATTGATGTCATGCAGACAATGGGATCCCCCATTTATTCTATACTCTCACAGGTTGGAGCATGTTCTGTTAGAGCTTCTCTTCTTGGAGCATGATCTGTTGGAGCTTGGAGCATGATCTGCTGGGGTTTTCTCTCCTTCCTGCTAATGTGTTCTGTTCTAGCTGTTGCTAATTGACTTTATTGATCTGTTGTTTTTTTGGTTTTCCCTGTTGGTTTCTCACCAACTAGGAGGTTGGAGCTTTGATTAGCTCCAAGCTCCTCTTTATTGATGTACCCTTCTTTTTGTTGGTTTTAGCATCAATAAAGTCGTTTGTTTTGCCGATCAAAAAAAAAAAAAAGTGTGGTGCAAATTTTAACTACGAAAAATTAAAGTGACACTTCATCTAAATTATGGAACCTACTTTAGAGTAAAAACACAAAATAGCCATTGGAAGTTACAGCCTTCTTAAGAGTACATTTAAAGGAGAAAAAGTTGCAAGCATGCTTGAGACAAACTAAAATCACACACACACACACACACACACAAAAAAAAAGGAAAAAAAATGAAATTAAAGCATAGGATTATACATGTAACACGCAGCCAAATCAATAATTTGCAGCATCACATAGTTGTGGAGTCGACAAATATCTTCAATTCCAATCAGACCTCATACTCCTAGGAGAGAAGAGAATATTTTAGAACTTCGAACACAGTTAGATGAGAAATGATAAACAATTAAAAGAAGACACAAAATAATAAGCTGCAACGGCTTGAAAATCAAGTTTTTGGGGGTTATCTTATTGCATAAGATGCATGCAAATGTTATTCTAATTGTAAAACCAAATCGCTTTATAAGATCAAAAATGAAAATAGAGAACAAGAAAAGAAACACTACATACCCACCTGCTGTATCATTTTTTGAGCTTTACTAAATGCAAATTTCATGTGGAATAGGTGTACCCATCCATGAATTCCTTTTAATTAATCAAATCAAACTAAGTCTCAAGTCTTAATCAGATGGAGTCGGCTACATAAATTTTGTCATAAATATTTCTTATTTTTGGGAAACAAGTGCAACGTAAATAAGGGGTCTACACCAGACGTTGCCAGATGAACTTGGTAGCAAAGCCAAAATTCCCTAGCTACCACAGTTTTTTCAAAAGATTATAATGCTTCAACACTAAAAGAAAGGACTTGTGACACTGAAGTTATGGGAGCTGAGGTTTGGGATCTTGAATAGGATTTTTGCAATAGAGGTCGACTAAAATCTAGATTAACTGTCTCTGCTATAAGATCTAAATGATTCTTGTAATGTGAATTTCTAGTTGAAATTTTCTCCTTAAGTTTTCAGGAAAAAACAGAAAATGGTTTTAACATCTTAAGCATTAATTATTAATAATTGTAGACCATGATGAGAATTATTTGAATCCGTACTACTTGCTCCTATAGTTAAGATACCTAACTTCTCTTCCAAAATCCTAGTTTTTTTTTTTTTAAAAAATAAAAAAAATGATAAGGATACCTATTCATTATGGCACCGTAATTCTAGCTTTATGCCTCCATGTACTCCACCAGTTCCAAGAAGAGTGTCCTTGATTACATGCAACTGAGTAACAACATCATTAATAGTGGGTCGATCTCTTGGAAGTTCATGTGAGCAGGCGATTCCAACCTTGAGTATTGAAACGACGCACTCTTGAATTTTGTGACTGCTATCAGAGCTCTGATTATGAGCGTTGTTGATGTTCGAGTTTGCATCCCCGTTTTCTATTTGTTGAATTAGTGTTGGATCAACAACGCTCACAATGTGTTCTGAAAAAACCATCTTAGCAAAGTCATGGAGACATAAACTACCATTAAACATGTCATCGGTAGGTTTCTTCCCCGTAAATATTTCTAATAAGAGGATGCCATAACTATACACATCACCAGATGTTGACACCTCATTTCCCATGCCGTACTCTGCAATTCATGCACCATTCAAAGTAATTACAATTGTGAAGATATTTAATCAGAAGCGTATCAAATAATAGTAATGTGTCCTTTACAAAACAACTCCTTGTAGAAAACAAGTTTGGAGCAGTGTAAGCTTTACTGTTTAACATAGGACATCATGTGGTTTGTGTGCTTATGTCATGAAAAAGACCTAAATTGAAACAAAGCTTGATTGATTTCCAGTGGTACTTACTGAACCAATTAGATCATGATTTAATATATTCTTATTAATTAGCCAAAAGGTGGGTGCACAGTTAATTGAATCCAAATTCATATCAATTAATTAAGCAAACATTGTCATCATGTTTGTGATTAAATATATACAATCAACTGCCACACATAACTAGATTACCCCTTTATGGTGTTTAGAGGATTGCTATTATTACTAACCTGATTAACAGAACTTAATTACTATTTTGTAAAAATAAGAGTTAATTTGGTGTTCTGGAGTGGAGGTGGGTTTCCACTCAAGCGAAGGATTTTGTCCACCTAAGCAGGATTGCTACTGCTCTTGTCTGCTCGAGTGGAGCCAGAGAGCTGCTCAAGCAGAATACGCTGACTTTGACTAACTTTGTACTTGTAAAACTCAGTGTTTTAGTGTGGTTTTGGTAGTATGACTCCTATTTTTTGTAGGTTTGGATGTAAAAACTTGGATAGGATTTCTCTACTATAAATATATGTTGTTTCTCTGATATTGGAATGTTGAAATACATCATGTACGATTACCTGTGTATGTAGGCTCAACCAAACCACATAATATCTGGAGTCTTTGTGATTGTTTCTCTTTCTCTCTATTTTTATATTTGTTTGTGTTATTTGTTTAGTTCTTCCTCTCAATATTCATAGCCATCATTGACTTTGGTATGGTTGAGTTTTCTAAATGCGCTCTACACAGCAGTGAGGAACAAAATCAAAGGACCATGAACTTTTTTTTAGTGATTGCATGACCAGACTCAATGGAAATGTGAATCAACTCTATCTTCTATTTGAAAGTGAAGGTAAAATGGAAAACATAAAAGGGCCTACAAGGCACATTTACCTGGAGCAGCATAACCAACAGATCCTATTATGCCAATGGAACTTGATTGATTGGCAAATGAATAATAGGTGGCTTCTGGAAGGAATCTTGCTAACCCAAAATCACCTACATGTCCAATCATTTCTTTGTCCAAAAGAACATTGCTCGGCTTCAAATCACAATGAATAATTGGTTCTAGGCAATGATGGTGAAGATAATCAAGTGCAGAAGCAACATCAATGGCAATATTTAATCTCTGTAGAAGGTTTAATGCTCTTGAATCTTCATGTGCCTCATCTTCATTCTTAATTGGATGCAACCACTTTTCTAGGCTCCCATTGACCATGAACTCATAAATCAGAGCTTTGAAATCATTACCATGATGATCAACGCTTGAACATGTTGTGAGAAGCTTGACAAGATTTCGATGTTTGATGCACTTCATGGTCTCACACTCGGCAATGAAACTCTTGGAGGCGCCATGGAATTGAAGGTGTAGCACCTTCACTGCAACGGTTTTTCCACCTTGATCAAGAATTGCTTTATACACAGAACCAAAACTACCCACACCGATCAAATTGTTTGGAGAGAAACCATCAGTAGCTTTGACTAGACTTTGGTAGGACAATTTCAGAAACGTGTTTCCTAGAAAATTAGAAGAGGGCATTTTTGTTCTCTTTTGAAACCAACAGAGATATAGGAAACACAACATTAAAATTAGTCCTAAAAGCCCAAAAATTGTGGGGATTATTAATTTCAAGTAAAGAGTAGATTCTTTGGAATTGCAACTGTACAGTTGTAACTCAGGTATACCCCCACAAAGCTTGGGGTTACCCTTAACAAAAACTGCAGTTGCATTCATAAAGATGCCACTTTCTGGTATTGCACCTTCAAAATCATTTAATGACAAATTTAATTTCTGTAAGAAGGGAAAGCTCTCCAAATATTCTGGGACTTTTCCCGAGAAATTATTGACAGAAAGATCTATTTCCTCCATTCCTCTCAAATAACTTAAAGATAAAGGAAGGATCCCTTGGAAGTTGTTGCCCTTCATGTATAGTAATCTTAATTTTACACAGGTTCCAATCGTGCTTGGAATTTCACCCGACAACATGTTGTCAGAAACATCTAGTACTTCCAGATTTTTTAAGTTTCCAATTTCTACCGGAAGGAAACCAGTCAAATGGTTTTGAGATAGGTTAAGATGCAATAATGACGAGATACTCATAACTTCTCTTGTTATAGTACCACTGAAATTATTCCGGTCGAGATTTAGTTCTTCCAAAACTTGGCATTTTCCTAGACTTGAAGGGATTCTCCCACAAAAATTATTTCCACTTAAACCAAGTTTCGATAACAAGGATAAATTCCCCAAAGAAGAAGGAATGTTTCCGGAGAATTTATTATTTGAGAGTCTCAAAATTTGCAATTCTTGAAGCTTCCCAATATCAGTAGGAATATTACCTGTGAATTGGTTCTCCCACAGGTCAATCTGCTGCAACTTGACTAGATTTCCAATCCCAGTTGGGATGCTGCCAAATATTTTATTGTTGTCCAACAATAATGCATTGAGATTCATGGAGAAATTGCTGACTGATTCAGGCAACTTCCCTCCGAAACTGTTATTTCTCAAACTCACAGAGACCAAATTGGTGGCGTTCGTCAAACAGGAGAGAAAGCTCAAGTCACCAACTTCCCCAGCTCCAAGCTGATTATCACCAAACCATAACCATAGAAGATCATGTAACTTTTCCAAAGGAGGCACCTTTCCCGTAAATTTATTGCGTTCGATGGAGAGTCGTTGCATTTTGGAGGCATTAGATATTGAAATAGGAATGTACCCAGTAAACAAATTATCACTGAGGCCGAGGAATTCGAGATTAGTAAAAGTAACGCCTAGGTCTGCGGGAAGCCTCCCTCGAAGTTGGTTAGCGGCCACATTAAGAGCTACCATAGAAGAGAGATTAAATATTGAGGAAGGTATGGTGCCAACCAACATGTTCACTTCCAATGCCAGAACTTGCAAGTTTGTCAATCGACCCAGCGCATCAGGAATGTTCCCGCTAATACCATTTCCTGCTGCAATCAACTTTTGAAGAGATGAAAGATTCCCAAAAGTAGATGGGACTTCTCCTACTAGATTGTTCCTCCAAAATGAGAATCTCTCAAGCTTAGATAGGGAACCAAGCTCCATATGAATTTTCCCAGCCAGCTTATTGAGAGAAAGCTCAAGGGTGACGAGGTTAAGGCATGCAGATATATTAGTCGGAATTTCACCAGTAATTGAATTGTTACGTAGTGACAACATCTGTAGTCTCTGCAAACGGCCGAGTTCTGGGGGGATTTTATGACTCAAGCTGTTGTTAGACAACCGCAAATCCCTAAGAAAGCTTAGATTTCCTATGTGTGGCGAAATAGACCCTGTCAATTTTTGATCGTGCAGGTTTAATGCAATGACTCTCTGGTGTTGGCGGCCACATGTTACACCAACCCACTGACAGAAGTGGATAGATGCATTCCACGATGTTAGAGCGCTAGAAGGATTGCCAGTTGTTGCAGCCTTGAATGCTAGCAAGGCTAGCTTATCGGTCTCATTACCAGCATGCGGAGAGTGAGCGGCAACATGAGGAAAGCCAGAACTTAGACTGAAGAAGAGAACAAGGTGCATGAAAAGATGGAATGGGCATGACAGTATCGGATCCATATGTGAATGAACTAGCTAGCTGATTGTGTTTGCTGGTTGGGTGTGGGAGGGATCAATGAGTAGTCTGGGAGGGATGAATGAGTCAGTTTGTGTGGTTTAGCACTGCCCACACGCCATGACCTTATCTCCAGTTGGAGAAGTTATTTGGTGTTTCATGGCACGCCCGTTTTGCGTCTTAAACTGAATGTAATTAGTAAATTTTAACAACTTAATATTTACCTATCATATTTTATTTTTTATAAATCAAGACAAAATATGGAGGGAAGGGAAAATAGTAAAATAAGGTGCGCCATTAGTTTTATGTATTTAAAATTAATTTAAAATGCAAAAGAGAGCACAATTTTCAATAAATGAAGGTGACATGTTTAACCGGTAATATTTTAAATAGTAAACTTATTCATAACAAATAGTGAGTGAGTGAATAGAAAATAGTAAGTTATTAGCATTTTTTTTATTTCAAAATTAATTAAAACTACTCTACTTTTTAAAAAATTACCTAACTTTTTTTACTTAGTTTTGTTATTTATTTGTCCAATAACTAGTATTCATCTTATTTAAATCTAATGATCTATATTTTTATATGTACTATAGGAAAGTATTTTGCGAATGACGCCAAGATAGCTCCGAGATGCCGTCTAAGATGCCACATGGATGAGTCATGTTTGCCGAGGTGACCACGGCATTGTCGAGATGTTCTGCGATAATGCCGGAATCCCAAAATATTTGGATAAGGGATAAGAGTTCTAAAACAGAAGAGGCTCTCAGTCTGGATAATGACAAGGCTCATGAGGAGTTTATCCAGGATTAGCATTGAGCTTGAGTCTAACGAAGTGAGGCTTCTAGGGGACTAGATCACTGCTGGTAGGGCTGCAAATGAACCGACCTGTTCGTGAACAGGCTCGACTCGGCTCGGTAAGGGCTCGGCTCGGCTCGTTTAATAAACGAGCCGAGTTCGAGCTCGATTATTCGGCTCGTTTCGTAGCCGAGCTCAAGCTCGCATGTGTTCGGCTCGGTAGGCTCGGCTCGTTTATCTTTAATTAAATTATATAATAGATATATTATTTATATATTAAATAATATATAAATATATATAAATACATTATTTATATATTAAAAATATATAAATATATATATAAATAATAATATAAATGCATTTTTTATATATTAAATAATATAAATAATATTTTTTATTTAAATATTTATATTTAAATAATATAAATAATATTAAAAAAATTTATAGAGCCGAGCCGAACCGAGCTCGAGTTCGATAAAAATTAACGAGCCGAGCCGAGCTCGAGTCCAGTCCCTTATCGAGCCGAGCTCGACCTCAATAAACGAGCTCGATAACTTAACGAGCCGAGCTCGAGCCCAGCAAAGCTCGGCTCGGCTCGGCTCATTTGCAGCCCTAACTGCTGGTTATAAAAGTAAGACACCCTCGTGGGTCTGAGGTATGTTCTTTCTTGTGAATTGAATACTTGAGCGATATCTGTGAGAGATAAGTTGATTGATTTGATCTTCGGAGTACCCCTAGGTGGACGAACCACCGCGATATTCTCATTTTTTTGTTGGTAGGTGGTTTGCTTAATCTATTCTGCTGCGTGCTCTCCAACTAAGTTCCCTGCTTAGTTATGTGGTCGGAAATCAACACTCACAATTTGGCACCGTCTGTGGGAACTTAGTAAGGATAGATGGAGAGAGAATTGGGGATGATATCCACAGTGAAGAGGAGGAACATGTGGATCCTAACGCTAGAGGAGACAATAGTAATGAAGGAGTGCAGGAACCGAATCCTAGGGCGAATGATGCCGGCAAGGGGTGCAACAGCCCCGAAGAAGGGAGGTTGAGATAAGTATTATAATGAAAGCGATCTCCATGCATGGAATGATAGATGCCTGAGAAGGGATGAGGAGATGAAAGACATGGCGAACAAGTTGATAGACCTACAGGCAGTAGTCAACTTCATAATGCAACCATTGTTCCCGTTGCAGGACACATCGACACTAGCATCCAAAACTGATGCCCTGAAAGGAGGACAGAAGATAGTCCCAATTGTTCCACAGCATGGCAAGGGACAGGAAAACTCACATCGACCATTATGGGATGTCGAACATACAGAGTCAGTACGAGGCGAGTCACAGAGGACACCACGGACCAAGGGGACCTATGTCAAGGGATCTCAACAGATCCAAGGGCATGCCTTATGTTTTGATGTAGTGGACGAAGGAAAGTCCAAGAGAACGCACAATTACACTGAAAGCAGCACACTGAAAAGGCTGAAGTCTATTGATAGTTGAGCTTCCGGACGAACGAAGGAGGACCTAAGAGATTACCTCTGGAGAAAGAGACTCAACGCTAAGATCACATCCAATGCCCAGCCGAAAACACCATTCTCGGTGGAGTTAGATCCGTTCGAGGCTCTGAAAAGATTCAACATGCTGAGGTTTTAGATTTATGACGGAAAGTTTGATCCAAACTTTCATGTTGGTTTGTATTTGAATTCGATGGCTTTGTGGAGCAGGAACGAGCAATTGTTGTGCAAAGTATTCCCATCATCCTTTTTGGGGAGATGGCTTCAGATTGGTTCCATAAATTGCCGAAAGGAAGTGTAAAGAATTGGGAAGGCTTGGCCGAGATGTTTGTGGCCAGGTTTGTTACAAACAAGTTGCAGCCACAAAGGGTAGACTCCCTATTAGCTTTGAAGATTAGCGATGACGAAGGTCTTAGGGCCTACGCCAAGAGATACTATGAGGTTTACAATCGAATCCCGGCTTGTAACCAGGAGCTGGCGGTCATTTCTTTCAAGAACGGCCTGGATGATGATTGCCCGCTTCGGTAATCACTTGCAAAAACCCTACCGAAGAGCATGAAAGAGCTCATGGCACGGATTGAGAAGTATGCCAGAGTAGAGGAAGACACGAAAGAAAAGAAGACACCAAAACAAGAAAGGAGAAGCGACTCATCGAAGCGAGGCTGAGGGAATACCGGCGTTGACAGGCAAGAAACAGGGGTGAGGGTTATGCAGGCAGTTAGCACGGTATTCAGGATTCCAATATATAAAGTTTTGAAGAGGATTAGGAACTAGCCACACTACAGAGCACCGAAGAAGGTCCCTGGCGAGTTCATGGGCAAGAGCACTAGGAAACATTGTGCCTACCATAACGAGAATGGGCACATAACTCAAAGATGCAAGGCTCTGAAGTCACACCTGGAGGATTTGGTCAGACAGGGACACCTGAGAGACCTAGTAGATGAGGCAAAGAAAAGGGAAGAGCACGCGAGGCTACCCCAGGCACCAGCAGCACCACCTTCACCACCACTACCGCAGTGGGGGGATGAACCTCGGGTAATCAGTGTGATTCACTTGAAGGTCAATGAGAATAAAGTTCGAGGAGAGATCCAGAGAGTAAGGCACCTGTAGCATTTATATCAAGTTGAACAGAAGAAACCCAGAATAAATAAGTTTCAGGGACTAGAGATCTCTTTTACTGAGGCTAACTTGGATATGGTGCAGCACCTGCATAATGATGCCCAGGTGGTAACTTTGAAGATTAGAGATTGCCAAGTTAGACGTATATTGATTGATCAAGGCAGCTCTTGTGACATCATGTATGTTAGCTGTTACAAGGAGCTTGGCCTTTACAAGGATGGTCTAGAGTAATCTGACAGCCCTATGGTCAGATTCAATAGGACGCCGACGTGGCCTCTAGGAGCCACGAGTCTAGAGGTGCAGGCAGGGAACAAGAAGGTAGTAATGGAGTTTACTGTGATAGATACTCCTTGCCCATACAACATCATTTTGGGAAGATTGTGGTTGCATGTAATGAGGGCTGTTCCCTCAACGCTGCACCAACTGTTGCGATTCCCAACTAAATAGGGGATTGAAGCAAAAGGAGACCAAGTACAGGTGAAAAATTGCTCTATGGTAGCAATGAAGTACAGCTATAATGTAAGGGAAGCAGAGAGTATAAAGATTGAAAGCGAAGACCACGAGGTCTTGGATGATGTCGACAAAGAGCCCGCCGACAAGAGCGAAGAACTTTTGAAAAAGGTTCAGGGGCAAGAAGGTGATGATAAACGATTCTTCCTCCTCGGCTCTAGCTTAGCCAAGAAAGAAGAAAGTGAACTGGAGGCTTTCTTGAGAGAGAACATAGAGGTATTTTCCTGGACACCCTATAAGATGTTGAGGATCAACCCCGATGTCACATGTCACAGACTTAACATGGACAAGTTGGCTAAACCAGTCATCTAGACAGCAAGGCGGCTGACATTGATACATGTGCAGGCAGTTGAGGAAAAAGTAGACAAGCTACTAGAGGCGTAGGCAACCAGAGAAGTGAATTATCCTACCTAGTTGTCCAATACAGTGGTGGTGAAGTAAAAGAATAGCAAGTGAAGGGTCTGCGTGGACTTCACAAGCTTTAACAAGGCATGCCCCAAGGACAGCTTCCCACTACCCAAAATTGATCAACTTGTAGATGCCACATCAGGGCATGGGAGGATGAGTTTTCTAGATGCATACAGAGGTTATCACCAAATAACAATGTATGCCCTAGGCGAATAAAAGACAACATTCATCACCCCTAAAGGACTCTATTGCTACATAGTAATGCCCTTTGGGTTGAAGAATGCAGGAGCCACATACCAAAGACTGGTCATCAAGATGTTCAAACATCTAATTGGGAGGACAATGGAGGTCTGCATTGACCATATGGTTGTCAAAGCCAAATAAACTAGGAATCATCTGGCCGACTTGAAAGAGGTCTTTAACATATTGAGAACATATTGGCTTGGACTCAATGCCTCAAAGTGTGCATTTGGAGTTGGATCTGGTAAATTCTTGGGATACTTGGTCACTAGGAGGGAAATTGAAGCAAGCCTAGATCAGATCAAGGTCATCCTTGATCTGAAGAGCCCAACAATAGCCAAATAAGTCCAGATTTTGACTAACAGGGCAGCAGCCCTGAACAGGTTCATCAGTCGAAGTTTAGATAATTGCAAATAGTTTTTTGACTCATTGAAGAAAGCCACAGACTTTCTTTAGACATAAGAATGCGAAGTTGCCTTGGCCGACTTGAAGAAATACCTGACAACCCTACCAGTGTTGTCGAACCCGGTACCAGGAGAAGAATTGTTCTTGTACCTCGCAATTTCGAACCACGCCGTGAGTGCCGTGGTCATCCGAGAAGAAGAAGGTGAGCAGAAGGAAATGAACTATGTGAGCAAGACCCTAGAAAATGCAGAAACTCGGTACCTGCCTCTGGAAAAGTTAACATTAGCTCTGGTAATGGCCTCAAAAAAGTTAAACCACTACTTTCAAGCCTAAAAGATTGTGGTGCTGACCGAGCATCCACTAAAGTCCCTGTTGCAGCATGGAGACCTGATAGCTAGAGTAGCTCAATGGATTGTAGTTCTAGGTCAATATGACTTAGAATTCAGGCCGAGAATAGTAATCAAGGGCTAAGTTTTGGCCGACATTGTGGCAAAATTCTCTCCAGGAGCGATCCCAAGGTGGGCACCAGTGAGTCGCGACCTAGGATGTCAAGGAGAGGAAGAGGAAAACCAATTGAGGCCACAGAACCCTATGTCGACAAAACAAAAGAAAAGAGAAGAAATGCTAAAACCCTGCGATATTTACATCGGCGATTCCTTCTGCCTCTTTGTCGATAGTAGCTCAAATCGATAAGGAGCAAGGGTAGGAGTGGTTTTGGTATCGCTAGAAGGGCGAATTATAGAATAGTCCATCTGTTTGGGGTTCAAGGCCTCAAATAATGAAGCAGAGTACGAGACACTAATTGTTGGACTGAAACTAGTAGCAGCTATAGAAACCGACAAAGTGGTAGTCTTTTGTGACTCCTAGCTCATTGTAAATCAAGCAACGGGCGAGTATAGCCAGGGATGAGAGGATGATAGCCTATGTCAAGGAGGTTGTCTAGTTGTTAACACATTTCCAAAGTTGCCGGCTGAAGCAGGTTAGCCGAGATGATAACAGCCATGCCGACGCACTGGCTAACCTCGTCAGCGTGTTGAAATCAAGTGCAGCAAGGACAATAATGGTGGATTATCTGCCAGGCCCAAGTATAGAGCCCCTAATAACAGAGTATGAAACAATGTGTGTAGAAATGGGTCCAAGCTGGATGGACGCCATAGTTATGTTCCTCAAGGATGGCAGGCTGCCAGTAGATAGAAAAGAAGCGCACAAGATCAAATTGAAGTTGGCCAGGTTCTGCCTGTCAGCAGAAAGCCATCTATACAGGATATCCTTCACTGGACCCTTTCTGCGATGTGTGCACCCATCCTAGGTAAAGGACTTTCTATACGAGATCCATGAGGGAGTATGTGGAAGCCATACTGGGGGCAGATCACTTGCCCACAGAGCCATATCTCAGGGATACTAGTGGCCCTATATGTAGAAGGATGCTGAAGCCTATGTAAGGAAGTGCGAGAAGTGCCAAAGGTTTGCACCTCTGATACACCAATCGACTGCAGATTTGAATCTAGTGTCCAGGCACTGGCCATTTGCCCAGTGGGGTATGGATCTGGTTGGGCGACTACCCCAGCCAACTGGATAGAGGAAGTTCCTACTAGCAGCAACTGATTATTTCATGAAGTGGGTAGAGGCTGAACCCCTAGCTAAAATTCGTGTGGACGTGAAGAATTTCATCTAGAAAAACATAATCACCGGATTTGGAATCCCAAGAGTCATCGTAGCAGATAATGGCACTTAATTCGACAACAAGTTGATCAAAAACTTATGTGTGAAATACAAGATCAAGAACTATTATTCTACTCCTAGCTTCCCCCAGAGTAATGGTCAAGTTGATGCGTCCAACAAGACCATCTTGGATGGAATCAAGAAAAGGCTAGAAGCTGCCAAGGGCAAATGGGTAGAGGAATTGGTCAATGTCCTATGGGCATATCGGACAACGTCGAGAAGATCTATTGGGGAATAACCTTTTTCCATGGCATACAACACTAAAGCAGTCATCCCACTAGAGATCGGTGTCCCTAAAATCAGAACCCAGGGAGTAGAGAATGGAGTAAACGACGTATTCCTTGCCTGAGATCTTGATTTGATAGAAGAAAGAAGAGAAAGAGCAGCAATTCGGCTAGGGGAATACCAACACCAACTTGCTAGGGCATATAATAAAAAGGTCAATCCCAGGGAGTTTCAGATTGGGGATCTCATCCTAAGAAAGGTTGTTGGCAATAAGAAAGATCCCAAGGAGGGCAAGCTTGGCCCAAACTGGGAAAGACCATATCGCATCATCTCAGTCACAGGCAATAGAGCTTATCGGCTTGAGGACACTGATGACAAAGAGCTGTTAAGACCCTTGAACACAAGAAATTTGAAGTTTTTTTTAGCATTAATTCCTGTTTTTCAAGTTTTTCTCTGTGTAAAGGTTTATTATTTGTTTCACAAAACTGTTGTTGAAATTTGTGCGACAAGACTGCAAAGTCTTGAGGCGATGTTCCCATGGTGAACATGACGATTAACTTAGGCTTGCTATGATGGTAGAGTTGAACTAAGTCAGCGATGTTTCAGCATGAAACATGATGATTAACTTAGACTTGTCGTGACGACAGAGTTGAACTAAGTCAACGATGTTTTAGCATGAAATATGACGATTAACTTAGACTTGTCATGAGGACAGAGTTGAGCTAAGTCAGCCATGTTTCAGCATGAAACATGATGATTAACTTAGACTTGCCACTACGGTAGAGTTGAACTAAGTTGGCGATGTTTCGGCATGAAACAAGGCGAGACTGGCCATGATTTGGTTAGGGTGTAAGAAAAGCCAAGGTAAATAAGTACTCTCGGTGCATTAAGATCAGGCCTTAAGTGCTTCATTTTGGCAAGCCAAATGTGATGACCTTGGTCAAGAATATCTAAGTAAGGCCTAAGTAAAAGTCAGGTGATGCATCCTTAATGTGGACATAAGTGATACTTAGGTTCACATTAGGGGGCAGGAAATATGAATGAGCATAACACTCGTAAAATTTTTGAAAAATTTTTGTAAGTTGAAGTTATCCAAGGTCATTAACAAGAGATACTATCCAAGATAAGTCAATCCAAAATGATTGTACTGTACTGTACCCGAAGTGTTGTTATTCGAGATGATTAATCATTTCTAATTTGAGATGTGGATGTATCCGAGGTATTGGGGTCCGAGGTGAGGAACCAAGTTGTCAGACTTGGAAAGACAAGAAAAATTCTAAATGTGAGAAGGATATAAAAAGCACACATGAAAGCAACATTCAACACTTAGAAGAAAGAGAAGACTTGCATTGAAAAGAGAGCTTGTTCAAGTACATAAACAGGCACATCAGCCCGACAAAACAGATATTGTTCATAAGAAAAGTTACAAACTATTTAAAAGCAGAAAAGAAGAAGATACAACTACAAAGAAAAAGTACAATGGAAAGAAAATTCCTATGTGTTGGGGTCTTGTGCATTGGTCTCGGACTGTGCAACCTCGGCTGTCGGCGGTGTTTCGGCCTCGGTAGTAATTTCGGCATCTATCTCTTGAAGAGTCTGGTCCAGGCTCTTCTCTACAGCAAGAACCTTGGCGTCAGAAGCAACGTTTTTGGGAGAGGCACTCTTGGAGACCTCGTCTCCATCCTCCTATGTCAAGTCCAGGACTTGGTCATTAAGAGTAGGGGACTTGGCCCCAACATCAGCTTATAATTCTTTCTCTGTAACCTCGGCCTTAGCCTCTTCCTTATCTTCGGCCTCCTCTTCGTCGGCCTCTTCTGCTTCCTCGTTCTCATCTTCAAATTGGTTAGGAGAGGGAGGGAAAGGGATATTGAGCTAGCCGATGTCACAGAGGGGCGAGTCCTCGGGGACAGACAACTTTTTGAGGGCTTGTCATCTAGTTGAGATAGTAGCCTTTGTTAGAGGCCATGTTGACTTGCTTTTTATAAGCTTCTCACACATCATCCTGCCCCTCGAAATAGGCCCTTTCGTCAGCCGCCTTGATCTCGGCCTCTTTGGTCGCCAAGGCCTCCTTTAGTTCGGCCTCAGCTTTAGCTTCCTTCGCTTTGGCTTTCTTTGCCTTGGCTTTAGAAACCTAGACAACGGCCTCAGCTTTGGCCTCGGCCTTGGCTTAGGTAGTCTAGGCAGCCTTGGTCTTGTCCAACAGTCTGCGAATGCGAGCCTCAGCTTTGTTGAGTGAGGCAAGGTGACCAGCAGCCTCTTGAGTTTTCTTTGTCAAGTCTTTCTTCACCATCTCAGCCTTGATTACGTGAGAGCGCATGTGTTGGATGGCCTGCAAGAGAAGAAGTAAGTCAAGAGAAATTTGACTAAGTACAAATGTTTGAAATGAAAATTGAATGGAAAGACAGAAGAGTTCAGAGACGTACCCAGACTAAGTGTCGTATCATCATAGTGAAGTTTTCGTACTGATTGAAGTCGGTGAGCTGGTTCATGTCGGTAGGGAGAAGCACAATCGTGGACAAAGCGGTGCCGACCTCCAGGCTCTCAATGGCACTGTCACTCGCCTTCAGTGGTCGGTCTCCAACAAGGACCTCGGGGGCCCGTATGTCCTCAGGATGGAAGCCGCTCGCATTGGATGGCTTAGCCTCGGCTGGCCTCTTCTCAGCGTTGGCCAATTAGATATTGGCACTAAGTCCTTGGATCCTTCTCGGAATCCAAAGGGATCTCAGTGACAGTGGCCTTGGCCTTGGCCTTCTTTACTCGTTTGATTTTGGTTTCAGCTTTGGTTGGGACCGAAAAGGAGAAGATTGAACAGTGACAACGCTTGGTATAGATCTTTGACCATGGCTTGTTTGCATCCCATTTCCTCGGATGTGGCGGCTATAGTTACCCCGGTGCCAAATCTAATGGTAGGAAAGGCAATGAGAGGATTCTTAGGATCGTACGCTAGTGTGTCTGAAACTCGGGACTTACGACTTTGCGTTCTGCTTGCCGGAGCGTTCGGAGGATGGCGACGGCGCTGGCACTATGATGGTGGAATGAGTTGAGTTGGAGCAGAGGTGGATGGCTGGTCAACAGGGTCAGACAATGAGGCTTGGTTTCGCCTCAGAGAAGAAGCTGCAAGTGGAGTTGACGCAGACAGAGGAGTCTTGCTCCTTCTTGGTACATCGGAGAGTGGGAACCAGTAGGTTGGCACATAATTTAATAGGAGTGGGACCTTGCGGACCTCGACGGGTAAGCCGAGAAGTCGGATGAGATCTCGGCTTAGGATGTACGTTTGGCGGAAGTTCTTTGATGGCTGAGAAAGAGCTGCAGAAACAATAACGAAACATTAGCAAAGATAAGAGAAATAAATTACTAAGTGTTGAAAAGAAAATGCACTTTGTGATGACTAGGTCCTTACCCTCATCTTCCCTAAAGACTCCTCGGCGCAGTGGGAAGAGATGAAGATCATCGTCTGACACAGATTCCTAGTTTCCTGAGACAATCAAATAATCGTCTCCAGCGCCTTTATTGGAGTCGGGAAGGTCGGCTATGAGTTTGTACTTAGTGGATCTAGGTTTGAGGTAGTATGTATAGCCGCTGGTGGATTTAAGGCCACACATAGTATAGCAGTATTAGATGTCGAATAAAGTAATCCTAGCTTTTTGTGGATGTGCCAATTCAGCTATACCGTTGATAACCCTGAAGGTGTTTATGGTTAGTTGCAATGGATTGAGTTTATAGAAATGGATGACTTCTCTGAAGAGGATGTCTAAGGGGAACCTAATTCCACCCTCGATAATGGAAACTCCTGGGAATGACATGTAGTCCTCTCCAGGCATAATGGAGTCCTTCCACCCTGCCAGCTTGAGTTGAACGTCGGCTGGGATAGAGAACTCCTGGCGAAAGTACTCTAGTTTGGTCAGTGAATCTACCCTCCAACTGAACATTCCCATGATCTCGGCTAAGGTGATTTGGGTACTGTTTTCTGTGAAAAGGGGTTTGATATGGGTTTGAAGACCTCGGCTAGATCCTAATGGCACAATGGCAAGGATTCTGGTTGACTAAGGAAGATTGTGTTTCAATTCTCCTAGGGCAACAATGTTCTAAATCAAATCTTAGACCTTAATCAATGGAAATAAAATACAAAGGCAATAATCTAGGACATAGACGAAGAAAACAAAGAAAAGAGACATGATTCAGGATCAAGGTGAAAGAAGAGAAGCACACAGATATTGTAACGCCTTGGAAGAACGTCTCCCAATCCTGTTCACTCGGGCATTCCCGCCATATAACACACCATACAAATATAGACAAAAATAATGAAATAACATTCATTACATTTCATTCCCTTTTAAACTATTCCCTAAGATTTACAGTATCGTCTCATTATATCTATAAACAAACCAAAATAGTTCAAAAGTAAGAAAATATACAACAAGACAAGTCACAAGTCGACTTCCTCCAAAAATGTGTTCCTTGTTACACTAGCATAAAATCGGCATCCAATTACAATACAGCCTTAGTCTTGAACACAAAAGATTTCAACAAAAGGTTTCACACTCCAAAAGGGTTTTCTTCTTCTCAAAAAATCACTTAGGAGATGCTTAGCCTTCATTTCCTGAAATTGGTTAGCTTTGGGGTGAGCAAAAGCTCAGTAGGTAATGAATTTAACAAGTTATATAATTAATTGAAAGACACATGATCATGCAATGCAAACATTTGAAATATAGAAATGAAGATGTATATAAGTGTTTATGTATGTGAGTGAAAACATGCACTACATGAAATATGGCCAATCTTTCCACATTATCCACGGGGGGTAAATATACTATGACGTCCCAAGTACGAGCCAAAAATGAAAGCATACATATATAGATATAGTTTTGTATACTGAAAATAGTCCCACATTTGCCTGCTCCAAAAACGGCGGGGCGATAGGCACCCAAAACATTTTTCCCTTCCGCATTTGCTGACTCCAGAAACGGTGGGGATGTGGACACCCAAAACCATTTTCCAAAAACCATGTTTTTTTCACATTTTTCGACTCCTGAAACGGCGAGATCATGGACACCCAAAAACTATTTTTCCACATTTGTTGGCTCCGAAAATAGCGGGATCGTGGACACCCAAAACCATTTTCCCACATTCGTTCGGCGATATGCGCAGACAGGGCAATTGGGCATCTTGACTCCGCGTGGATACTAATTACATTACACAACTCAAAAACCAACCCGGCTCACTGCCCGGACTCATAGACTATTTACCCTATTCCACTTTTCAACAATCACTTCATCATAGTGTGAAAAAAGAAATTTGGAATGCATATGATGCATGAATTTATAAATCTTCAATTTTCCCTACAATGATTTCAATTCATAACAATTCACTACTTTACATATCAATAATGGAGGATACCTCATTAACAACCTTCACCAACTCAAGGTGTATATAGAGAAAAGTTTCAAATCTTACATTTTAACCTTAAAATTAAGTAAATACATTAAATTTCATGTTTTTGAAACCATTTGAGCAAAACCCCTATTTATTGAACAAATATCAAAACTAGGATTTATGGAAAATTTGGGTTTTCTCTCTTTTATGGATTAAGGACTACTTTTCCTCGTCAACAACGAAAACCATTATTGACCACATCCTTCTAAATCATTTATTAACCAACACAATCCATACACATATGCAAACATATATATATATAAGGATGAATATCTAATGAATTTACCACATGTGGGTCTCAAATCAAAGATATAACAAGTTAAAGACATCTCTACCTCAAGATTAGAAGTTAAAGATGAGAACCCACCTGAAACTTTAGCAAAATTAAGAAATAATTGGTAAAACTCTTGATCCAAGCTTTCCTTTCAACCTCCTTGAAGGATTTAGGGTGAATCTAAGGTGAAAATTGGAGAAATCAAGTGTTTGGGGCTCTAGGGTTTCAGTATTGAGTAGAGGGAGATAAAAGAGGAAGAAAGAATAAAGATTTTGGGCCAAAAAGTGACTTTAAAGGGCCTAATATCAACCAGATGCTCGAGCGGTCAAAGCATGGCTCAAGCAGTGAAAAGAAGCTACTAGAATCTCTGAAATTCACACAGACCGCTCGAGCGAACTTGCTTCTAACACAAATACTCAAATTTCAAATGGGTGTAACGTTCTTGTCTGAAGTTAGTTTTAGATCGTTCTTGTGTGCAAATCGAAGCCCCAGAAACAAGCTTTCCAATGGTTCTAGCCTCACATCCAAATTCAAATTGTGGAAAGATAAAAGGGCAAAAGAGTGAAGGCTAGTCATGGGACAATTATTCGAATCAATGTTTTTGGTTCAATCTTATTTTACCATTATGATACCACCTCAATCAATATTCCAAAATGAACCAAAGAGGCTCCAAGTACAATAATAAGAGTGTCATAAGCAATCTCATGAGTTCAAGAAGTACCAAGTGCTACAATCTCCCCACCTTAGGAAATTTCGTCCTCGAAATTCGCTTTGATAAAAAGAATAATGAGATTTACTCTTAACATAATCACTTGAACTTTAAACTCTCAATAATCATTTTCTCATTGAGACATTCCTTCAATACCTCAAACAAGTACTAAACTCACTCTCAAGAATCTAATGCCCTCTTACCTCCCATTATAAAGAGACCGTAACCAAAATCGAAACTCTCAGGCTCACTTTAATCATAGAGCTGTAAACACAATAATAACTCCTCAATGATGGTACTGCTACTACTTATAACTCGGATCAAGCATGAATGATGAACAATCTAATCCAATAATCTTTACTTATTGTGATAACATCACATTTTAATTACATCAACAAAATTATTATTTGCAATAGGCTCAAAATAAAATTTCTACGCCCTAGGGCTGTCCCAAAAAAAATTAAGGTAAGTTGTCATATAGAAACCAGCCTTCAGTTTCAATTCATCTGCATTAAAATTTTAAACCACAATTCGGAATGGAAGGAATAATTAGTTCATGTAATATGAAATGGATCGATTAGGATCGTCCAAACTCGCCATTAAAATACAACCGCACCCGCAATCTCACTCGAACACGACCAAACACACTCACAAATTTTGTTCACTGCATAGAAGTGTCTCAATAGGTCTCATAAACCAAACAAATCCAACTATCTCAAAAATCACTCAAAAAAAATATTCAGACACTACATACCATTAATGATGACTCACGATAAACAATCTTTTCCATAATCTAGTGTAACAATTTACTTGAAACCAATTGAAAGTGACTATCTCAAGACTCTTAATCAATGAGAACACTCTTCCTTTAAAGATACAATTCAATATTATATTTTATAATCGCGATTGTCACATAACAACTAATGCTTCTCCATAGTAAAATGAACCCGCACTCGATTACTCAACTTGGAATTTAACCAGCACAAATATTAACTTGAAACGTTTCATTCATAAAAACCTCCATTCATCGCCTTGTACAATCATATTAGTCCTTGAGTTATTCCACAAACGGGAAAATTCACAAATTACCTTAGCCTCAACTGTTTCACCTAGAACAACAAGAAATTCCAACCCTCATGAAACACAATGCAATCACGCCAACCACACTACTCAAAAATTCTAAATCATAACTTTAATTGCCAAACCAAGCAATTTCTATATTATTTTTACCTATCCACTCCAATCCTTTCACTCGACGAACCAACCAATAGTTTACACAAACTTGTCTACATCCACTCAAACAATCTCACTCCAACATAAAATTTACCCAAATGCTCCTACAATGCACTTTGAGTCCACATAGAATTCATCAATGCTAGGTGCACAATCTAACCATACTACGGTGCTACCAATTAAAAGGTTAACTCACAACCACTCACATTCTTTGGAGCCAATGAAAATATCGATACCTGATCCCATAAGTATAATTCATTTTCATAATACATTTCTCATTATTCATGCGAAAGCTATAGTCAACATCAATAATTCGATACATAATTCATACTAAAATCCTTGTATTTCATTCTATGAATTTCAATTAAGGGGTTACAAAATAGAATCACATGCATCAATACATCCACCATCTCTATGACTTGATACTAACTCCAAACTTGCAACACGACTCCACACCAATATTAGGATGACCCACGAGATTAAACCTGATTTCAAGCAACACCTATAACATGACTCACTCAACAACAATCATTAATATCGCTCCTAAGGCCAGTTAATAGAATATTCTACCTCACCCTAGAAGTATCCTGAACCAAGCATAATGAAACACTTGTAAAGATTAACGCTGAAATGATTCTAAAGTTTTTGAGTTGTTAATAAATAGATTAACCTTAAATGACAATAAAATCTCTTCAAATGAAATTTAATGTACATCACTTGCCAAAAGAAATAATTCTACAACTCTGATACATAATTCTAACTAAAATAATCTTTTCAATACTTCAATCTAATCACTGCTAAATATGTTTTGCATCTAAAAAAATAATTTAACTCGAGAAGTAATCCACCATAGCTTAGTAAAATGCAAAGAAAATAAAATCTAATACTCATAACTGCTTATGTCACAAAATAACGACACTAACTACCATATCAAACCCACCAAGAAAAGACTACATAACTCAAGATGAAGGGTTACCACTAGCGAATACTCACAGTCTTGTGCTTACTCCAAAATCTCTAGTCAACTCATTTCTACCCAAATTCTAAAAGATATAACCACGAGTTATAATGCCACTCATTTACTTTTTAAAAAAAAAAATCCAAGTCAACAATGGTCAAATACACCCAAATTAAACCCAATAATAATATTAGATCAACATACCAATAGCACAAATTCTCACCACACTTAAAGCAAAACGAAGGATCAATATAAGGGGTTCATAGCTCTTACACCAAGGATATAAAACAATCTTATAGCTAAAGGACAAAGGGTACAAAATAACCTCCATTTCAATTGCATGAAAATCACCGTCACTATACACGCCAAACTTAACCCAAAATGTTCACGTATACTTCTCATATTCACAATTTCTAACCCATAAGTAAAAGTAACTATAAAAATTAACATCAATCACGCACAATGGATCAAGCACAAATTTTCATGAAAATACTCAAATCATAGTCAACTCAACCATCCCAAGGCACCTAATCATAATCTCCATAGTCATAACATCCTCACATGATTATTTCAAAAATTTTCTTTAAGACATTGGTTTGCTAACACAACTCCCGAGACATCAATTACATCATATCCTTAAACACTTACATATTGCACTTGGGTACCTCAACAACCAACTCTAAAACAATTGACTCCACCAAACTCGAAAGCATTTAAAACTTGGCTACATATCCCAAAATGTAATCTCACAAGTCACCATTTTTATTTGCCAATCAAAAAAAAAAAGTCACCATTTTTATTTATTTATTTATTTATTTATTTTTACTACTAGAAATTCTACCAAATGGCGCAATCCCAATCAAATTTAATCTCATCCCAATCTATTCCAAAATTGTCTACCTAGTTTGTTTACTTATGATTTACAACAGAATTTTGAATAAAGCAAACTCTCGAAGAAACACATCCCTTACTACACAGAATTTCTTCACCTTCAATGGTAAGACAAATTTGGGGTGAGAACACTAGATAATTGACGTTACTATTTGACAACAACTCAATGTAATTTAAATAATATCGTAGTCTATCGAACATAGTGAAGAAGTCAATCTCAGCTTTACCCATATAACCTGTATCACCACAATTTACACTATTTACATTCATAACTCCTTCATATATATAGCTCTTATAAAACGTGAACTCATAATCCGAAACAGTCAAAATTAACAATTATCAATCATTCTAAATTGAAGGTATCGGCTAAATTCAATGATACTACAATCTGGTATATCAAGAACCTAAGTATACTTGCTGCGTCATGGTATGCATCAAAACTGACCCCAGACGATTGTTTACATTTCTCGTATCCATAACTCCTACCTCATAACAAGGATGGAAAATGATGGGCACGCCTATTTGTCTCAGCAAGTCAAATACCACCTCTTATGAAGATTTCCCTATCCTAACCACACCAGTTATTTCAAAATGCCTATCATAAGCCTCTGTTTATTCATAACAACTCCATGCTTGACTCATGGTATCGATGCTTATGAAACCAATCCTTAAAACACCCATCACATAGCCTCTTCCTCATGCTACTCCCCCAACAAAGTTAAATATAACTTACTTCACCTAGTTTGAGAAAGTTTTGAAACTAGTTCATATATTCCAATACTAACACTCCAAAATGCTCACCCTTAGGTCACTCTAATCGTCCTTAAGGTCTCAATCAATGTACATTACCATAAGGTTTAATCCTTATCTCACTCCACTTCCAAGACCTCCCTTCTAGCCTCTTTTCCAAAATTTCAATGTGAGTGTATGAGACAATTTCAACTTTTCATAACCATAAGCCTTTCACCATATAATAAAAAGAACTTTACCATCATAAGGTCACAATTGCTTCTCATGAACTTACAAAACCAATAAACTAAGGTTCCACACCAATCTCATAATTGCATTCTTACATGGTCCCAAAACGATATATCTTACCAATAAAAGTGGTGCCAAAGATTTAAGTCCCAAAAGTTTTCCCTTATTTGGGGTCACTCACATCCTTATATCTTATAAGAAAATAGAGATAAGGTTTAACCAAAGCTTAAATACTCCACACGAGATCTCACATGCCAAACTCAAGTTACACATATGCTTATACATGTATTTACTTCCACATAAGGCAAACCACATAAGCACATAATCACATAGAGCACATATGGATCACTCTCCTAAGATATCAACTCGTTCCATGGCACTCAAAGACCTCCAAGTGGAAAAAGCATTGATTAGGTGCATTTCCAAAAGAATTTTGATGAGTGCAATAGGCACAAGCTGTATCCTAGAAGCTTAACCCCATACCCATATAGCCACATAAACACATAAAGCATGCAAAGCACAAAAGCGTCCCATCCAAGCCTAGTAAACCTGTTGTGAAAAATGTCACTTCCCACAAGCCCAAGGTATTCAAACATGGTTAGCTCTGATACCAATTTGTAACACCCTGGGAAAATGCCTCCCAATCCTGTTCAGTTAGGCATTCTCGCCATACAATACACAGCATACAAGTATAAACAAAAATAATGAAATAACATTCATTACATTTCATTCCCTTTTAAACTATCCCCTAAGATATACAACATCATCTCATTACGTCCATAAACAAAACAAAATAGTTCAAAAGTAAGAAAATATACAACAAGACAAGTCGCAAGTCGACTTCCTTCAAAAATGTATTCCTTGTTACAGTAGCATAAAACCGGCATCCAATTACAGTACAACCTTAGTCTTGAACACAAAAGATTTCAACAAAAGGTTTCACACTCCAAAAAGGTTTTCTTCTTCTCAAGAAATCACTTAGGAGATGTTTAGTCTTCGGTTCTTGAAATTGGTTAGCTTTGGGGTGAGCAAAAGCTCAGTATGTAATGAATTTAACAAGTTATATAATTAATTGAAAGAAACATGATCATGCAATGCAAACATTTGAAATATAGAAATGAAGATGTATATAAGTGTTAATGTATATGAGTGAAAATATGCACTGCATGAAATTTGCCCAATCTTTCTACATTATCCACGGGTGGTAAATACACTATGACGTCCCAAGTACGAGCCAAAAATCAAAACATACATATATAGATATAGTTTTGTATACTGAAAATAGTCCCACATTTACGGCTTTAAAAACAGTGGGGTAATGGGCACCCAAAACATTTTTCCCTTCCGTATTTGTCGGCTCCAGAAACGACAGGGATGTAGACACCCAAAACCATTTTTCAAAAACCATGTTTTTCCACATTTGTCGACTCCCGAAACAGCGGAATCATGGACACCCAAAAACCATTTTTCCACATTTGCCGGCTCCTGAAACGGCGGGATCGTGGACACCCAAAAATATTTTTTCACATTCGTCTGGCGATATGCGCAGATAGGTCAATTGGGCACCTTAACTCCTCGTGCGAGTACCAATTACATTACACAACTCAAAAACCAACCCGGCTCACTACCCGGACTCATAGACTATTTACCCTATTCCGCTTTTCAACAATCACTTCATCATAGTGCTAAAAGAGAAATTTGGAATGCATATGATGCATGAATTTATAAATCTTCAATTTTCCCTACAATGATTTCAATTCATAACAATTCACTACTTTACACATCAATAATGGAGGATACATCATTAACAACCTTCACCAACTCAAGGTGTATATAGAGAGAAGTGTCAAATCTTACATTTCAACCTTAAAATTAAGTAAATACATTCAATTTCATGTTTTTTAAACCAATTGAGCAAAACCCCTCTTTATTGAACAAATCTCAAAATTAGGGTTTACGGAAAATTTTGGGTTTTCTCTCTTTTATGGATTAAGGACTACTTTTTCTCATCAACAATGAAAATCATTAATAAAAGGCATAATTCCATTCAAAAATCGTGAATTATTGACCACATCCTTCGAAATCATTTATTAACCAACACAATCCATACACATACACATACATACATACGTATATGTAAGGATGAATATCTAATAAAATTACCACATGTGGGTCTTAAATCAAAGATATAACAAGTTAAAGACACCTCCACCTTAAAATTGGAAATTAAAGATGAGAACCCACTTGAAACTCTGGCAAAACTATGAAATAATCGGTAGAACTCTTGATCCAAGCTTTTCTTTTCAACCTCCTTGAAGGATCTAGGGTGGATCTAAGGTAAAAATTGAAATCAAGTGTTTGGGGCTCTAGGGTTTCGGCATTGAGGAGAGGGAGAGAAGAGAGAAAGAAAGAATAAAGATTTGGGCCAAAAAGTGACTTCAAAGGGCCTGATATTGACTAGATGCTCGAGCGGTCAAAGCTTGGCTTGAGCGATGAAAAGAAACTCCCAAAATCTTTAAAATTCGTGCAGACTGCGCGAGTACAACTTTCTTTGCTTGAGCGAACTTGCTTTCAACACAGATACTCAAATTTCAAACGAGCATAACTTTCTCGTTCGAACTCCGTTTTAGGTCGTTCTTGTGTCCAAACCAAAGCCCCAGAAACAAGCTTTCTAATGGTTCTAGGATCACATCCAAATTCAAAGTGTGGAAAGAGAAAAGGGAAAAAGAGTGAAGACCACTCATGGAACAATTATTCGAATCAATGTTTTTGGTTCAATCTTATTTTAACATTATGATACCACCTCAATCAATATTCCAAAATAAACCAAAGAGGCTCCAAGTACAATAATAAGAGTGTCGAAAGCAATCTCTTGAGTTCAGGAAGTGTCAAGTGTTACAGATATAATCAATGCAGTGGTGAGTATTCAAGAAATGTGAATAAAAACAAAGCACCAAGGAACATGTTCAAGAACATGAAGAAACAAGGATAAATTTGGGCATAGGCATGAAAAGAAAAAAGGGGTTATGCACAAACAGAAATATGAATGGCAACCAAAATATGATCACAGTGTATAGTTGTGTGCATGACATGAACAAAATATGGAATAATAAAACAGAATCTATAACAGGAAAAATGGCAAACACATCAAAGAAGATTTCTTGGCCATGGATGGAAATTTGATGTTTATTAGAATGAATGAAGCAGCTCAGAAGTGAAATTATTCACGAAACAAGAAGAGGTAAAAATTGGAAAGAAAGAAATCGAGGACTTACAGAATGGAGCTGAAGAAATGGTCGCTGGATTCGTGTTCGCCGAAATCAGACGATGATGTTGAATGGAGTAGGACAGTGGAAAGCTAGCCAGAAATGGTGAATGAAGTTGCAAAGGCTTGAAAATGGCGGTTTCATAGAGGGAGAACATTTGAGAAGAGAGAGAAATTGTATTTGCAGAAGTGAAAAGACGAAAAGATAGAGAGGGGGAAAGTTTTGTCAAAAACTAAAAAGGCGGCAAAATGTAATGAAGTTGCCTTGGATGGCATGCCTATCAGGCAGCATGGGCAAAACAACGCGACCTGATAGCACGTGCCTGGTACGAAATAGTAAGAATGGGACACGTGGAAGAAACAGTTGAAAGGACGGTGCACGATAGCTCATGCATAGTTGAAACTCTTGAAATTCTTGAAATAATGAGGCAATAACCTCGGCTAGAGGAGCGATCTCGGTTGAGATGCTTAAAGAACTTGGTTCTTGGTTCTTAATAAAGTGGGCAACTGAGTCCTGGTTACTTGAAGCCGACGAGTCAGGATCTCGGTCGGAGTAGTGTCTGCGTTTTGGGCCTACATGTTGGGTGGACAACCGATGTAGGGTCCATCACCTCAGGTTGCCGAGGTAATAGAACCTAGGGGGCAGTTGTGGGGAAGCATTTTGCAAATGACACCACGTGGCCAAGATAGCTTCGAGATGTCGGCTAAGGTGCCACATGGATAAGTCATGTTTGCCGAGGTGATCACGGCATTGTCGAGATTAGGGGTGAGCAGCGGATATACCGATCCGACAAAATCGACCGAACCGAACCGATCCGCTGCATTTTGGACGGTTGCGGATTGATTTTCTCAAATCCGCCAATTTGACGGACGGATGGCGGATTTGAGGTTCATTTGGCCGCAACCGAACCGCCAAACCACGAGCATTCTTAATAATTTATAAGACTTTGTGTTTTCAATTTGTTTAAATATTTTGTTTGTATTTTCAATTGAAAAAGAGTTTAAATATTCTGTTGAAAAAAAGTTTTCAACTTGAATATATTTTTTAAATTGAAAAAAATAAACGTATTATTTATTTATATTTTTTGGTTTTTAAATCTAACTCTAAAAGTAATAAATAGAAAATATGATATATGCTGGTTGGTTTTTGTTTTCAAAAACATATATAAATGTAACAATACAGAGACATACAATCTCTACTACTGCTCTGTTCATGGTTTTGGTGGTTTTAATTGTTTTTATATTTTAAGAATCACATATTGTAATATTTTATGTGGATAGGGCATGCTGTAATTGAAATATGTGGATGATACATACAGTGATTGCGATATTCTAAAGTTTCAAACTTTCTTTCTTTGGATGAGGCATGTAGTAATTGTAATACTTTTTTAAGTCATTGGCTATAATACTTTCTTTCTTTTTCTTTTTTTTTTGAGGAAGTGCACAAGTTGAACTATGTTGAAAATTTATAAAATTTCAAACCGCCAAACCGATTCGCATCCATCCACCAAATCGCCAATCCGCTCAATCCACATCCGCCGGATTGGTGGACGGATGCGGATTGATTTTCTCCAATCCGCTAATCTGGCGGACGGATGGCGGATTGGAGGTTCTATGGCCGCAACCGACCCGCACCTACCCCTAGTCGAGATGTTCTACGGTAATGCCAGAATCTCGAGATATATGAATAAGGGACAAGAGTTCTAGAATAGAAGAGGCTTTTAGTCTAGATAAGGATAAAGCTCACGAGGAGTTTATCCTATCTAGCCGAGAGTCCAAAATGAGTATTGAGCTTGAGTCCAACGAAGTGAGGCTTCTAGGGGACTAGGTCATTGCTGGTTATAAAAGTGAGGCACTCTCGTGGGTCTGAGGTATGTTCTTTCACTATAACATAAAAGAGTTTTAGAGATCAAATTTTTTGGTCTCTAAAAGAAAAAATTTTGTTGAAAAAGACATTTAGGGACCAATTTCTATCATCGTGAGGATAGTCGCTAAAAGGTCATCCCGAAAAGTCAAAAATAAGGCTTTTAGCGACAAAATTTGAAATGTCACTAATAAACAGACTTTTATGGACAAAATAATTTGATCTCAAAATGATTTATTTTTTGAGACAAAAAATTTGGTCCCAAATAGATAATAATTTATTATTAATGTCTAATTTTCGTTGCTAAAAATATAATAACGACATTTTTCGCAATCAAAATATTTGGTCCCTAAAAAATAAAATTGTCCCAAAATTTTAGTCTCCCAAACCTTAATTAGTATTTTTTGTAGTGTTTCAATTAAGGCCAAGTTTGGCATCCCAATATAAGTGCACTTATTTCATCTTTTTATCTTTTTTGGGTCACATCAATCAACATCTCCTCTCTACTTTTTCTACACATAATACAAGAAAAGTCAAAAAGTACATTTATTCTAAACTTCCCAAACTTGGCCTAAGTTTCCCATTTAGTTATGTGGTAAGAAATCAACACCCACGTATACCATACATGAAAATAATTTTTCAAAAATAAAATATCTTAATCTTGAGTAGTCTGGGAGGGATCAATGAGTGAGTTTGTGTGGTTTAGCACAGCCCACACGCCATGGTCTTATCTCTAGTTGGAGAAGTTATTTGGTGTTCCATGGGACGTCCACTTTGTGTCCCGAATTGAATGTTATTGGTAGAAAAGCTGAGGCTCACTAATTTCTGTTGATGATATTAAACAATACAATCGCGATTCGTAGCTCGAATTTACCGGCTCGAATTTGGCCTAACTGAGAAGAAGAAGAAGAGAAGAGGTGAAGCAGAACCAGGGGAGGGAGGAAGAAGAGGAAGAAGAGAAGAAGAAGAACTGGACTGGAGGGGGCCATTAAAATCGGAGGTGGAGGCGGAGGTGGAGGCGGCGGCGGCGGGCGGAGGAAGAGGCGGTGGCGGGGCTGAGCGACGAGCGAGGAGCTGCCGACGAGCGAGGAGCTGCCGACGAGCTGTGTTCAACGACGCCGACGAGCTGTGTCCGACGAGCTCTGCTCTCGCCTCTGCTCTGCTCTCTCGCCTGTGTTCAACGAAGAAGGAGGAGAAGAAAGAAGAGGCAGGTAAAGAAAAGGAAGAAGAAAAAAAAAAAAAAAAGAACGGCAAAACGACGTCGTTTTGCCGTTCGAGCCAAACTCGAGCCACGAGTTTCGAGCTACCAGACATTTTTCTAAACAATAAGAGACTATGACAATTATTAAATGATTTAGAATAGGAACATGTCGTGCCACTGGGGAGCTTAATAATTTTCCTTCAAAATCTCATATTTTCTTTTGAGTTTTCAGGGTTGCTTGACTTTCGAAACATATTATTTTAATAATTTTTTTACTTTAACGAAAATATAATATGAAAGAAATTAATATATCTTGGATAATTTTTAATTTTTTTTTAAAAAAATATATAAAAAAATAGGAAAAAAAATAATTTTTCAACTTTTGAACTAAAATGAATATCCCAAATGACTCACATGTTAACAATTTTGGGGGAACCTTTTTAACTTTGTGTTATAATTAATATATATTTCAAGTGTAAGGCTTATTTTTAGTTGACAGTTCAAATGGACTAGACAATTTATCTTATCCAATCTATTCATTAACTCTGACCGATAAATTTTTTTAACTATATGATCCGATTAAAATTTTAACTAGAAACAAGTCAGCTATTATCCGTATACTTTTATCACATTGATATAATCAACAAATACAAAAATGTGGGGACCAGTCGTGTGCTATTTCAAAACCCGTGGGCTTACTTTTTGTCACAAGTCGTGTGCTATTTCAAAACCCGTGGGCTTACTTTTTGTCACAAGTCGTGTGCCATTTCAAAACCCGTGGGCTTACTTTTTGTCACATTGACATAATGATAAAGTAAAAACGGAAGCTGTTTCTTTGCAACTGTGAGGACTGGGCCATCAGTCGAGTCTGTGAGTTTACATGATCCCATTTTGATGATTCGGTCTATTAAATTTTTAAGTTTCTATATATATAGATCATTTAGAAAGAAAAAAAAAATTATTAGGTTAACTTAATAATTTTAATTACATTATTTTATCAGATTTATCACTAAAAAATCAATGATTTACTTTAAAAATGATATATATTATCTATTTTTTTATTTTAAAAATATAAAATTATCTAATTATAATTATTATATCAATTTAAATTTTTTATTTATAATTTCTTAATCTATATATAGAGATCTAAAATATCTGTATAACACATCATCAAAAAGTAGAAGTGATGATGACCGGCGAGCAAGAAAAGAAGCTCATCTCAAAAATGAAAATATTTTAATCTTTAGAACAGCCCACACGCCATGGCCTCATCTCTACCTGGAGGAGTTATTTGGTATTCCATGGCACGCCGATTTTGAGTCGTGAATTGAATTTGATTGGTAAAGAGGGGTAGCTCACTTGACTTCTGTTGGGGATAGGAAAGAGTGTTGGAGAACATGATTCAGTACTGCAAATTGAATATATGAAGTGATAATTAATTAAATATGTTTGATAATCAGAATTGATATTACTTAAAAATTAAGAATTTTTTTAAAATTATGCTAAAATTTAAAAAAAATTAAGTCATATGAAACTTCCTTAATTCTAACCAAATTTATAAATACTAGATATAAGTATCGATATACATTATTATAAACTTACCACCACAATTACCATCATCACTACTATTGCTACTACGTTACTACCACCACCACCATCATGCTGCTACCGTCACTACCACTACTACCACAACCTTCATCACTATTGTTATTGTTGTCATAAGTATCACCATTATTTTACTACCACTATTATCGCCGCCCCCACTGCCGCCGTCACCACCACCATGCCACCACCACTACCACAATAATCACAACCTAAAAATTAAAATATACCATTTAAAAGTAATAAATTTCTAATTTAATTTTATACATATTAAACAATTTATTTTTAGTTTAGCACAATTTTTATCAAACAACTTTTCAATTTAAAAAATTAAACATTTAAATTTCAATACTTCATTTTTAATTTTTAATTTTCAATTTTCAATTTTTAACTTTATTAAATATCACCTAAGAGATCATGACAATTAGTAATTGATTTAGGGATGGTTTGAGATTTTCTAAATAAGTACACTTTTTTGATTTTTTATAAATAATTAAAAAAATGTGTAAAAAAGTAGAGAGAGTTGTTAAAAAAGTAGAGAGGAAATGTTGATATATGCTGATTGATATGACCTAAATAAGTGTACGTATGTCAAAAAAAAAAAAAAATTAGTACATGCCAACCACCTACTTAGAATAGGAGGACGTGCCCCTGGGGCACTTAGGGGCACTTAATAATCGTTTTCCTTGTGTATCCCAATTTTTTCTTATGAGTTTTCATTGCTATTTGATTTACTCATTTGGAAGTAGGCTATTTTAATAATTTTTTTAATTTTTTTTTTTTTAAATATGAAGTGAAAACAACTAGTATATTTAGTATAATTTTTTGATTTTTTATGAAAAGAAATACAAAAAATAAAGAGAAATGAAATATTTGGCTTTTTTTTATATATAATTTGTTTACTTTTTTACATTTTTAATGAATTTTTAACTTTTAGATTAAAAATGAGTATTCCCAAGTGTGACCCATGTTGACAGTTTTGAGGGAACATGTAGCTTTCTTTTCGTGCTCCTTTCTTTTCGTGCTCCTTGGAGAGATTTAGTCTCCTCAGAAACGATAGCCCTACAGTTCGGACTCCCGTGGTTCTGAATCTGATTTCATAAGTAAAATGTGAAACAGTGAAAACACAAAAGAATCCATATCCGGCAAATCTTAGAAAAATTCATTTAATCATAAAAGATGCAAAAAATGGATTGCATTGCCAGATTTCAGAGTCGCCACCTAAATATTTTTGAGAAATTTAGGAAACACATGACTCGTGCCAAAGGCCACTTGTCTGTCATAACCAAAGTGTCTGGACTCAGGAACTTAGGTATAAGTGGGGAAGGTCATGAATTGAGTACCCTACTCACCTGATCAAAGATCGGCCTCTACAAATCATAATGTGAATCTTATGTACAGTATATGCTCTTGTTCCATTATTAATGCTAACTTCCTATGTGAGGCACACAAATATAGACTAATTCACCCACTTTTGAACGCTTTGATTTATGTTTGTTTGAAAGAAGTTTGAATATGTGTCTCTTAAAAAAGCGAGCTCATATGTACATTTGATCAAATCATCCCAATTTGAGTAAATTATCCGTCATCTACCGGCATTCAAGAGATATATCAAATAAGCATTTAGCCTCATGGAAAACATACTTGATATGGCAACACTGACATTCATGCAACATGCTGTAGCTCGACTTTTCGCGCTCCTTTCGGAAGGCAAATAGCTCTACAGTTCGGACTCCACTCGTGGTTCTGAATCTGATTTTACAAGTGCAATGTGAAATAGTGAAACCACAAAAAGAGTCCAAATCTGGCAATTCTTTTTGAAAAATCAATGTTTGAATCAAATGCCAAAAATGGACTGCTTTGCCATATTATAAAGTCGCCACCTAAATATTTTTGGGAAATTTAGAAAACCCGAGACTTATGTCAAAGGCCATTAGTTCGTCATCACCAAAGTGTTTCGGCTCGGGAACTTAGGTACGAGAGGGGAAGGTCATGAATTAAGCACCCCCCTCGCCCGATCAAAGATCGGCCTCTACTAATCATGATGTGCTTCTTATTTACATTATATGCTCTTGTTCCGGTTTATTAGCTATTTTTACTATGTGATGCGCACACAAGGTATAGACTAGTTTTCAAGAATTGGAACACTTGATTTCATGTTTTGTTTTGAAAATGTTTTGTGAATTTTGCCACTTGAAAAAGTGGGCTAAAATGGACATTAATCAAACTATCCAAGTTCGAGCAACTAGCCTTCATCCATAGGCATTCAAACAGTTATATCATTTAAACAATTAACCTCATGGAAAATATGCTTTGACATGGCAACACAAACATTCAATGCAACATGCTACAGCAAGTAAATACTCACCTAGTAATCCGAGCCAAAACAAAGCAATATAATTAGAAAAATATGCATGTTCTTAATTAAATGTAATATGACTAATGCAACGCGTGCATTATGCAACTAAATAGGCTGGGCTGCTTAACATGGTATATGAAACAATTGGATAGCATGCGGTCTAAGCACGTATTCAAAGAATTATTTAAATGACAATGGAAGTTTGAATGATAAACCGAGCCTCGGTGCATGCAATACAAGTGGATGAAAGGCATGAGAATGCTAATGAAACGTGCTTTATACTAACCATCGTAAGCGAATAAATAAAAGGGAGAAAGACGTTGTCACGCCCTTAAAATAAACCCATTGATCATACAATATTAACATGCTTAGACATAAGAGAATGAAGCATAATTACATTTCATCAGAGTATTTCTTACAAATATATTACATGTTAACAACAAAAGCAAATGCCCTACGGGCTTACAGCTTTCCAAGTCAACACTTGGTTACAAAAAAAAAAGAGTACTAACTCTATACAAAATAAGCCCTTGGCTTGATATACATGTAATACAAACAAAATAACCAAAAAGAATCTTCAACTCCCATAACCACCCAAGCTATGATCTCGGAGGCGGCATGATACCTGAACCTGAAAATAATATCCCATATAGGGTGAGCCAACGCCCAGTAGAGATATGCTAAACATAGTATAAGCAGTAACTAAAACATCAACATTTGATAAATGTTTAATTCACATAAATAAATTGATAATCCATTTCAAATACATGACCAATGTGTCCATGTTTTATTCCATCTCTTATCCAACTTCTCAATTCACAACCCTGTCTCAGAGCCTGGCCAATCACCTTAAATGAGATTACATCCCATATCAACAACATTTCTATTTCAATTGAGTTGACGACTCAAATTAAACATTTCATACTTCATAATAGATACACATTTTAGTGCTGTATCAATCTCATACAAAAAACACTTCCATACTTCACAAATGATACACATTTTAGTGCTGTATTAATATTTCAATAGATACACATTTTAGTGCTGTATCAATGGAGTCCATCCCCTATCTCCTCCCAAACAATATCCGGTTTAGAGGTCCATCTCCTATCTTCCCCTAAACCGTGGAGTACATCTCCTACCTCCTCCCACAGAACACAATGTATATAAACACAGATCATATACATAATCAATCAATACATAAAGTTAATGTATTATTCCGACCGTCATATTCGATGACACATTCAATTGATTAGTTTTTGTTTGCCTAATCATCATGCATTGTCTACAACAATCAAGACTACCCTCCACCGGTAGCCCAAAGGAATTATTTCTAAACAGATAACAAATGCATTAACAGATACATTATCCGCATTTTCAAAAGTGAGCGATTTATAAATCCAACTCCACTATCCCATCTCATAATGAGCCAATTTCATTATATTCAACTCAATTTCACAAACCCATAACTTTTTCCAAATTAATTCTACCAATTAATTTATGCACAAATTAGGGCTTTCTCCCCCATCTCTCAATATTAACCCAAAGGTTCAAATATCAACAACCAACAACAAAATCATCATTTTGAGACCAAAATACATATTTAAGAGTCAAAATAACAAACCCCCTTTTATACATTTTGAAACCCTAAGTCCCAAAATTAAACCATTTAAACAACATGCTTAAAATCTAGGTCAAAGCCTATAAGAATGAGTAGGAATCTCTACCTCAAGAGATGAATCCCAACGAAGAAGATGAAAAAAACGAAGATGCTCCAAATCTCAAAATTCTCGTATCAAAATGTAGCTCTCGACGATCAACACACTTTTTACAAAGGCCAAAGGGAGAGAGATTACTCCAACTAGATCAATACCTAGAGAGAAGTGGAGGTTTTAGAGAGAGAAGCTCTCCAACGGCGTTTTTGAAAAGTAAGAGAGAGAAATGGAGTTGAAAAAGTGATCCAAAAAGTCAGATCCCGAAGTTATATAAAAGTCGCCCCGCTCGAGCGTGGAAACCCCCGCTCGAGCGCCGGATACACGCTTCCAGAACTTTTACAGACCATGGTCCCTGCTCGAGCGTCAAACTCCCCGCTCGAGCGGAGGGACAAAAAATCAAAGGGTCACGCTCGAGCGTAAAGACACCCACTCGAGCGTCGAACACTGCGGAGGAAATACTGGGAGATGAATATTCTCGCTCGAGCGCCAAAACCCCCGCTCGAGCGGAGAAGCAAGAAAGAAGGTCCCGCTCGAGTGTCAAAAGCTCCACTCGAGCGTCAAGGCTAAATTCTGGGCATCAACTTTTGGTTTCTAAACCCAACCAACCTGTTTCAAACCTGCCCAACACAACCTAAGACTCAAATACAAAGAGTAAAGGATGTAAACGAGACATATACAACAACCAACTCCACGGAACCTAAGTCCGGATACAACAAATAAAGAAAGGGAAACTGGGATCTCTATAACCTCCCCTCCTTAAAGAATTTCGTCCTCGAAATTAAATACAAGTTTTCAAAAAACAAGTTTTCTCCATTCCCAACAATATTACAACTTGATATTAAACAACCCGACCCATTATCGGTCAATATCATCTCTTTTCAAGAGGCAAATCACAATATATATAACAACTTGCATTATCGACATGCATTCTTTTGAAATTTGGCAATTTCAACACATTTTCCACAAATTCCATAACATATGCAACACTAGTATCATGCTTGCATTTCTACGATATATTTAACATATACGCAATGTTAAAACAAACTTCCATTTTAAGGCAAGTTCTACAACATTTCCATAAACCAAAACATTTATAATGTTTTACAACTTAAGACATATATAATACTCTTAAAGTTCAACAATATTACAAAATCTCAATACATGATTACACATCAACAAACATGTCTGGATATTTCTCATGGACTTCCAACTTACGTTGCCAAGTGGCTTCTTCCACTCCGTGATGCTTCCACAAGACTTTTACCAAGGGAATGGTCTTGCCTCGCAAGACTTGATCCCGCCTATCCAAGACCCGAATCGGTCTCTTCTCATACGAGGCATCCTTGTTAACCTCCAAGTTGGTCCAATCCAGTACATGGGATGGATCCGGCTCGTATTTCCGAAGCATACTAACATGAAACACGTCATGCACTCCGGACAACTGTGGTGGCAAGGCCAAACAATAAGCAACCTCTCCAATCCTCTCAAGGATCTCAAAGGGACCGATAAACCGAGGGGACAACTTCCTACTTTTCCCGAACCTCATCAAACCCCGCCTAGGTGATATTTTCAAAAAAACATGATCACCCACCTCAAATGCCAAAGGCCTCCTCCTACAGTCAGCATAACTCTTTTGGCGACTCTGGGCTGTAACTAACCTTCTACGGAGAAGCTCAACTTTCTCCGTCGTTTCCCTCGCCAACTCCGGGCCCAACAAAGGTGCATCACCCACCTCGGCCCAACAAACTGGAGACCTACACGGTCGGCCATACAAGGCCTCAAACGGTGCCATACCGATACTCGACTGAAAACTGTTATTGTAGGCAAACTCCACCAAGGGCAAGTGCCTCTCCCACGTCCCGCTAAAGTCAAGGACACAACCCCGAAGCATATCTTCAAGGATCTGAATAGTACGCTCGGACTGCCCGTTAGTCTGAGGATGATAAGCCGTGCTAAAGGTCAACTTAGTGCCCAGGGCACTCTGCAAACTCTGCCACAACCTAGCAGTAAAACGAGGGTATCTACCTGAGACGATCGTCACTGGGACCCCGTGCAACCTCACTATGTCCCGAATATACAAGTCGGCGAGATGATCTACCGAGTCTCTTACGCGCATAGGAATGAAATGCAACGACTTAGTCAACCGGTCTACAACCACCCAAATAGTATCACTACCCCGCTGAGTCCTCGGAAGACCTACAACGAAGTCCATAGTGACATGCTCCCACTTCCACTCGGCAATAGGCAAGGGTTGCAACAAACCCACTAGCCTCTGATGCTCGGCCTTCACTTGTTGACAAGTAAGACACTTAGACACGAAAACTGCAACGTCCTTCTTCATCCCCCGCCACCAAAACTGGCGACCCAAATCACGATACATCTTGGTGCCTCCTGGATGCACCGCAAGGCGTGAATGGTGAAACTCTCGGAGTACCTCCTCTCGGCAAGACTCCGGCACAAACAAACGGTCTCGGTATCTCACACTCTGGTCGGGATACACATTCAAACCCTTCTCAACTTTCCCACTGGAGATCTTTTCTCGGAGGAATTCTACCTCAAGGTCACCTCCTTGTGCCTCTAACACTCGAGTCACAAGTGTAGGCTGCGCAACAATAGAAAACAAAGCCGCAGCCTCGACAGATTCACCCAAAAGCAAGTCGAACTCGCCAAGTGCACCCAACATCTCCCACTCCCGGATGGCTACACAAGCTACATCACTAATGGATTTTCTACTAAGGGCATCGGCCACAACATTGGCCTTTCCCGGGTGATAGTGCAACTCAAAGTCATAGTCCTCAATGAACTCCATCCACCTTCTTTGCCTCAAATTCAAGTCTCTCTGTGTAAATAGATACTTCAAACTCTTATGGTCCGAGAACACCTCGAACCTCTCATCATAAAGGTAGTGCCTCCAAATCTTCAAGGCAAAGATCACTGCTGCTAACTCTAGGTCATGTGTAGGGTAATTCTTCTCGTGTATTTTCAACTGACGTGAGCCATAGACTACCACTTTCCCCTCTTGCATCAACACACAACCCAAACCCTCTCGTGAGGCATCACAGTAAACCGCATAACCCAACCCTCTCTCCGGAATAATCAAAACCGGAGCGGTGGTCAATCTAACTTTCAACTCTTGGAACGACTTTTCACAGGTCTCACTCCATACAAATTTGACCCCTTTCCGCGTCAACCTAGTCAATGGCGAAGCTAGCCTGGAGAAATCCTTCACAAACCGGCAGTAGTACCCAGTTAATCCCAGAAAACTGCGGATCTCAAAAACACTCTTAGGCTGTGCCCAATCTTGCACTGCCTCAATCTTGGATGTATCAACAGACACCCCTTCCCTGGATACCACATGGCCTAAGAACTTGACTTCTCCTAGCCAGAACTTACACTTCCCAAACTTGGCATACAGCCTATGGGCTCTAAGCAATTCAAGCACCACTCTCAAGTGTTCCTCGTGCTCCTCCTCTGAAGGTGAATAAATCAGAATGTCGTTCACGAAAACGACCACAAAGCGATCTAAGGATTCCCGGAAGATCCGGTTCATCAAGTCCATAAAGACTGCCGGTGCATTAGTGAGCCCAAATGGCATCACTAGAAACTCATAGTGGCCATACCGCGTACGGAATGCCGTCTTCGGAATAACCTCCTCCCTGACCCTTAACTGGTGGTAACCTGATTTCAAGTCTATCTTAGAGAAACAACGGGAACCTTTCAACTGGTCAAACAGATCATCTATACGGAGCATAGGGTACTTATTCTTAACCGTAGCCCGATTCAACTTTCGGTAGTCGATACAAAGTCTCAAGGCACCATCTTTCTTTTTAGCAAAGAGGGCCGATGCTCTCCACGGTGAAACACTAGGGCGAATAAAGCCCTTATCTAGCAACTCCTGGAGCTGAATCTTCAACTCACTCAACTCGGCTGGGACAAAACGGTAAGGTGCCATCGAAATTGGCGCCGTGCCGGGCACTAAATCAATAGAGAACTCTATCTCTCGGTGAGGTGGCAAACTAACGAGATCCTCGGGAAAAACATCAGAATACTCACAAACCACCCTTGGCAATATAATCTGGGTCTCATCACACTCACTACTCAAAAGGCTAGCAAGGAGACCACTAAGCTCACTCCGCCCTCGCGGATCGTACACCGGTGGCAATACACTACCAACCCGATGCCCCAAGAAATGGAAACAATCCCCGCTCAAGGTACATACTGTGACCCTTTGGCAGTAACAATCAATAACTGCCCGGTATGACGATAGCCAGTCCATACCCAAAATAATATCAAAACCTGACATGGGCATAACTACAAAAGGAAACGCAAGCCGACGATCGGCGACCTCTATATCACAACCTCTACATCCTTGTTTCAAAATCAATTCACCCCCAGCAGGTGATACAACACATATAGGAGATGCTAACTGTGCCAACTCCAACCCCAAAACAGATGCAAATGCAGCAGATATAAAGGAATAAGATGGACCCGTATCAATCAACACATTGGCAACCGAGCTGCAAAACAAAAGGTACCTCTCACAACAGATGGAGCCGGTACTAGGTCCTGCGCGGTAACAGCATACACACGCCCTGTAGGCCCCTGATCCACCTGCTCATCCCTAGGAGCAAACGATTGCTGCACAGACTGGGACGACGAAGCTCCCGGATTGGCCCTCGAGGCCTGCACAGACTGAGCTAGCTGAAAACTCTACGTCTGCCTAGAACCAGACGCACCCGATGTGGCACTCAACTGTGGGCAAAACCTCTTCAGGTGCCCCGGCTGACCACACTGATAGCAAGACAGCGGCTGACCCCTGCCCTGACTCTGGCCCTGAGGTCGAGCCAAAGAAGCAGCTCGCTGACCCCCTCCCTTCTGCGGGCAAACTGAAGACTTGTGGCCCAGCTGACCACACTTGTAACAGGTGATATCTCCCTGATTACCTCTCCCCAAGCCCGCACTCGGCACTAGAAAGGTCGATCTAACAAAACCACCCTGAGACTGCTGAGGGTTAGAACCCCTCTGTCTCCTGCCATCACCCTGACCATCCTGACTCTTCTTGGAGCCTCTTTGTCCCTCCTCCTCCTCCTACATCATGATCTCCATATGGGCTGCAGCATCCACTAGACGCCCATAATCTCGGGTCATAGACCCTCCAACTCTCATCTTGAGCCCACGCCTCAGCTTCTTCTCAAATTCGATACAACGGTGTTCCTCGAACGCCACAAATTCAGGTGCAAACCTGGACAGACTAGTAAAAGCAGCCTCAAACTCATCCACTGACAAACTCAGCTGCTTGAGCTGGAAAAACTGTTCTCTCAGCTTCTCCCTGACTGCTGAAGATAAGTACTTCTCTTGGAAAGCATCCACGAAGGCCTCCCACGTGTCACCAATACAGCCCCTCATGTACTTCTACCACTGACCCGCACCCCCTTTAAGCTGGAAAGATGCCAAGGTCACTTTCAATGCTCCATCCTCGATGCCTAGCATCTCGAACATCTTCGTCATTTGTTCCAACCACTCATCAGCCTTAAGTGGCTCATTCGGATCCCCAATAAACTCGTCCGGATTAGACCAGAAGAACTCCCTTTTCAGAAAGGAAGGCCCTGCATCAACAACCTAGGCCTGGACTGGATTCTCTGCTCTGAGAATGCCCATAGACTCCCTCAAAGCATCGGCTATCCCACGGGCTATGGCGCCCATAGCCTGCTGACCTCTTGGCTTGGCCACATTGGCCTGACCAACCTCCTCCTGCTGTGTCAGAATATCATCCGGTAAAGGCATCTCTTCCCTTCCACGCCTACCACGCCTACTACCTCGTCCTCGTCCTGACATCTTATTAAAGGTAATGAAGACATTAGCACATTCACAAATGTGCCGAAGCTAAACACTCGCGTCTTAATACATGGATAACTGTAATTCACTCCACGTAAGCACATAATCACATAAGCAATTACGAATTTCATTTTCGGATAATGATAGTCCCGAGGCGTTACTAGAGTTCCGGTTAGAAAGAGCATTGATCAAGTGCTTTTCCAACAAGACTCACAGAAACCCAAGGATCCAATCAACATCCTAGAAATTAAACCCCATACCCAAGTAGTCACATAAACATGTTATCACATAAGCATATAACATTACATCTAAGTCTCTAACAAGCGAGACAAACCCATTGTGACACTAATCACTTCCCACGTACCCAAAGTATTCGAACCCGGTACGCTCTGATACCAAGTTGTCACGCCCTCAAAATAAACCCATTGATCATACAATATTAACATACTTAGACATAAGAGAATGAAGCATAATTACATTTCATCAGAGTATTCCTTACAAATGTATTACATGTTAACAACAAAAGCAAATGCCCTACGGGCTTATAGCTTTCCAAGTCAACACTTGGTTACAAAAAACAAAAAAGTACTAACTCTATACAAAATAAGCCCTTGGCTTGATATACATGTAATACAAACAAAATAACCAAAAAGGGTCTTCAACTCCCATAACCACCCAAACTATAATCTCGGAGGCGGCATGATACCTGAACCTGAAAATGATGTCCCATATAGGGTGAGCCAACGCCCAGTAGAGATATGCTAACATAGTATAAGCAGTAACTAAAATATCAGCATTTGATAAATGTTTAATTCACATAAATCAATTGATAATCCATTTCAAATACATGACCAATGTGTCCATGTTTTATTCCATCTCTTATCCAACTTCTCAATTCACAACCCTGGCTCAGAGCCTGGCCAATCACCTTAAATGAGATTACATCTCATATCAACAACATTTCTATTTCAATTGAGTTGACAACTCAAATTAAACATTTCATACTTCATAATAGATACACATTTTAGTGCTGTATCAATCTCATACAAAAAACACTTCCATACTTCACAAATGATACACATTTTAGTGCTGTATCAATATTTCAGTAGATACACATTTTAGTGCTGTATCAATGGAGTCCATCCCCTATCTCCTCCCAAACAATATCCGGTTTAGAGGTCCATCCCCTATCTTCTCCTAAACCGTGGAGTACATCCCCTACCTCCTCCCACACAACACAATGTATATAAACACAGATCATATACATAATCAATCAATATATAAAGTTCCGACCGTCATATTTGATGACACATTCAATTGATTAGTTTTTGTTTGCCTAATCATCATGCATTGTCTACAACAATCAAGACTACCCTCCACCGGTAGCCCAAAGCAATTATTTCTAAACAGATAATAAATGCATTAGCAGATACATTATCCGCATTTTCAAAAGTGAACGATTTATAAATCGAACTCCACTATCCCATCTCATAATGAGCCAATTTCATTATATTCAACTCAATTTCACAAACCCATAACTTTCCCCAAATTAATTATACCAATTAATTTATGCACAAATTAGGGCTTTCTCTCCCATCTCTCAATATTAACCCAAAGGTTCAAATATCAACAACCAACAACAAAATCATCATTTTGAGACCAAAATACATATTTAAGAGTCAAAATAACAAACCCCCTTTTATACATTTTGAAACCCTAAGTCCCAAAATTAAACCATTTAAACAACATGCTCAAAATCTAGGTCAAAGCCAATAAGAATGAGTAGGAATCCCTACCTCAAGAGATGAATCCCAACGAAGAAGATTAAGAAAACGAAGATGCTCCAAATCCCAAAATTCTCGGATCAAAATGTAGCTCTCGACGATCAACACACTTTTTACAAAGGCCAAAGGGAGAGAGATTACTCTAACTAGATCAATACCTAGAGAGAAGTGGAGGTTTTAGAGAGAGAAACTCTCCAATGGCGTTTTTGAAAAGTAAGAGAGAGAAATGGAGTTGAAAAAGGGATCCAAAAAGTCGGATCCTGAAGTTATATAAAAGTCGCCCCACTCGAGCGTGGAAACCCCTGCTCGAGCGTCAGAGACAAACTCACGCTCGAGCGTCCAAACCCCCGCTCGAGCGCCGGATACACGCTTCCAGAACTTTTACAGACCACGGTCCCCGCTCGAGCGTCAAACTCCCCGCTCGAGCGGAGGGACAAAAAATCAAAGGGTCACGCTCGAGCGTAAAGACTCCTGCTCGAGCGTCGAACACTGCGGAGGAAATACTGGGAGATAGATATTCCCGCTCGAGCGCCAAAACCCCCGCTCGAGCGGAGAAGCAACAAAGAAGGTCCCGCTCGAGCGTCAAGGCTAAATTTTGGCCATCAACTTTTGGTTTCTAAACCCAACCAACCTGTTTGAAATCTGCCCAACACAACCTATGACTCAAATACAAAGAGTAAAGGATGTAAACGAGACATATACAACAACCAACTCCACGGAACCTAAGTCCGGATACAACAAATAAAGAAAGGGAAACCGGGATCTCTATAGACGTGGGGTTGGAAGACATACATATTATTACAACATTTGATCCCTCACGCAGGAGGGTGCGAATCAATGTCCGAAAGTCCGAATTAAACTAACTATTACAAAACTGAGCGAGTGAATAATAATTAACTTAGCTAAGCTAATTAACTACTTTATTACAACAATTTAACTAGCTATACCAATTATCAATAAGCTAATGGCTACAACAAGACTAATTAAAATAAGATTAATTTACAACTATGATAATTATAACATTAATTAAACAATTAATCGCATTTGACGAAGGCGTAAGTGAACATGGATGAAGGTTGCATGTACAGCGCCTGAGAGCTGCTCTGTCTGCCGAAGCCAACTCTATTTCACTTTCAGCCACTGCCTCCTCTGTTTTCTGCAAAACTGCACTGCTGGCCACACACTGAGGGCCGACCGTGCATCAGTGATGGCCAGCTGGGTCTACAGATGGCCGGTCGTGCATCAATTTGGTGCAAAACTCTGTTTTTGTGTTCTCAAGCTCTGTTTGTCCCTTTCTTCCTTCTCTGTCATAGGAAAGCCTCGAAAGAAGGTTGAAATTGATTCCACAGCCATCAATGAGCAAATTGATTGCTTGATGGCCTCGGATACAATTTTGGACAAAAAATCAATGAAATGCAATGAATAAGACCACCCCTCTCTCTTGTCATGGAATGAACTCAAAGAGGGTGGTGAAGACGCTTCAAGAGTCATCAAAATGCCATGAATTAGCATGTGACGATTTTTGACTCGATAAACTTGGCATAACGTCCGGCCAAGTCTAAGCAATTTAAGTCATTTTCTTTATGTGTGTTGATCCAATTTTTTAGGCCAATCTTATGAAGCCTTGCCATTCTTTAGTCCATTTGTCCATGGTGATGTTAAAGTCCTCTAAACAAGAAGTAATGTCAAGCGAGAGGTTCTTCTAAAGCCTGAGAGAAAGGCTATACCGTTGGCAATGAATCTTTGAAAAGATTAAGCCATTAAGTATGAGTCTTTCTTTCATATTTTGAGCAACCTCAATCGGTTGAAATCATTCTCAAGAATGAAAGAGATGGATGGTGGATTGATTGTTAAAATTAGACTTTTAGACATGGAAATAAATTGAAGAAGAGCTTAGAACAATATGTAACATGTTATGTATGCAAACTTATAAGATAACAAATGAATTAACCAAAGCTTGAACCAATTAAACAACTCAGGACAGCCCTCAAAAAAGCCCTTATTAGATGAAAAAAAGAGGCTCAAAGTTAATGAAAAGAGCCTAAAAAAAAAATTGAACAATGAAGAGGGAGAACAAGGCTAGTAACAAGGAGGGGTGGCTAACTCCTCCACTTTTGAAACCTCAAAACATGATTTTTAGCCCTTTTTTTAACTCTGAAAATCAGTGCAAGGAGCAAATAAAAGGAGTGTAAAAGAAAGGTTTGAGCTATAGGTAAGGATATAGAAAGAGTGCAAACTCTCTCTAGTCTTTTGGTAGCTCTCCAAACCCAATCTTAAACACTTAGAATAGACTCAAAGCAACACAAAATAATAAGAATTTGGTAGGAAAATGAAAGATATGAAAGCAAGAAGGAAGATAAAAAAAGCTAATACCTTGCAAATAGGTTAGCTTTTGATTATGATCCAAGCTTAGTCTCAACCCACTCTCAAGATTGAATTGTGCTTCTCAAAGATTAACCAAGGCTCTAAGATGGTGAGACAAGGTTGTGTATGGTGTATGGAGATGACACAAGGGAGCTAGGTTAGCTCAAAGGTTGCTTACTATGGAAGAAGGAGAAATGAGGAGCTCTCAAGGTGTAGGTAGGCTTTCTAAATTTTGTTCAACCCTCAAAACAATAACACAGCTTCGTTTTTATAGAATTTCAGCTAAAAAGGTGATAAATATCTTAAAAAATGACAGCTGGCGGCCTCTCACCCAAAACAGTGTTTTTCGCCAACAAGGGCCGGCCGACCATTCATAGCCACGACCGGCCATCACTGATGCACGGCCGGGTCTTGATGCCCTACCTTGTTTTTTTTTTATTCAAACTCAGCTCAGGGTGGTAAACGGTCCAAAAATAAGACTCAAAGGTTCAAACAAGGTAAATGTTGAAGATTTGAGGTTATTTTGAGACCCTGACTGAATCCAAATCGCTGTGAATTCAAAGCACACAATTCAACTTTCATCATCGAGTGTATCGAACCAAGTGCCTAAGTCTTGCGGGCGGTCGAAATAGAGTGTCTACAGTTGCCCCTCTTTGACAGAGTTCGAGCAGTCATGAAATGACGTGAGTGAATGTCAAAGCCTAGAGACGACCCATTTTGACGAGACCGCAAGATTCGAGCAAGAAATCAAGACATAAATTAAATTGGTTGCGCTCGCAAGGTGCCTACATATCCCTTTGCAAGGAATCAAACCAGCGTAGTTCAGAGGAAAAATGCAAACACAAGATGCAAGAACATAACTTATGATCATGCAATGAGATCATGCAATGAAACACTTGAATGCAAATGCAATGCAAAGAAAATGCCACATTTAAACAAACTAAAACAAGGTACAACAATTCCAATCATGAAAAGAAGTAAGTAAATAACCATGCCGTGCGTGGGAAACACGAACCAAACTACATTTCATGTAAAAAGGATGTAAGAAAATTATGCAAGCCCAACTACGCATCGCGTAGGAAAGGCGAACGGGCGATGTAACCATCGAGTGCACTTGAGGTCTCAACCGAGATCCTAACGTGTTGCACGCGAGAGGAGGAAAGGTGGTGTGAACATTGGGCGCAATCGATGTTTTTAACCGATTTGTAATCCTAACGCATCACACGCGAGAGGAGGAAAGGTGGTGTGAACATCGGGCGCACCCGAATGTTTTAGAATAGGAACAGGTCGTCCCACTGGGGAGCTTAATAATTTTCCTTCAAAATCCCATTTTTTCTTTTGAGTTTTCAGGGTTGCTTTACTTTGAAACATACTATTTTAATAATTTTTTTACTTTAACTAAAATATAATATGAAAGAAATTAATATATTTTGGATAATTTTTAAGTTTTTTTAAAAAAATATAAAAAATAGGGACAAAAACAATTTTTTAACTTTTAAACTAAAATGAATATCCCAAATGACTCACATGTTGACAGTTTTGAGGGAACCTTTTTAACTGTGTTATAATTAATATATATTTCAAGTGTAAGGCTTATTTTTAGTTGACAGTTCAAATGGACCAGAAAATTTATCTTATCCAATCTATTCATTAACTCTGACCGATAAATTTTTTTAACTATATGATCCGATCAAAATTTTAACTAGAAGCAAGTCAGGTATTATCCATATACTTTTTATCACATTGACATAATCAACAAATACAAAAATGTGGGGACAAGTCGTGTGCTATTTCAAAACCCGTGGGCTTACTTTTTGTCACACTGACATAATGATAAAGTAAAAACGGAAGCTGTTTCTTTGCAACTGTGAGGACTGGGCCATCAGTCGAGTTTGTGAGTTTACATGATCCCATTTTGATGATTTGGTCTATTAAATTTTTAAGTTTCTATATATATAGATCATTTAGAAAGAAAAAAAAAATTATTAGGTTAACTTAATAATTTTAATTACATTATTTTATCAGATTTGACATGGATAGGCCCACAAAGGCTACAGCCCACAGTGAACAATCCCAAGCCCATCACTTGGAGCCCATTGCATAACCCGGTTAGTAAAGTCCAGGACAGCTGGAGGCCAACTGGGCGTGAAGGGCCAATGACATTAGGACATATGACAGGTGTGGGACAGGCCACATCAGCAGACAAAGATCTGCAAAGTTATTGCCACAACACATCACCATTAATGCAGCCCATCACGGCATTTATTACGATAACTCCTCCCCATCGGAACAGCGCCCCCTTACCCTGAACAAGGTAAGCTACAGCACAGGCTTTCGGCGATGTGGGCACGTCGGAAGGGACAGTGAAATGATTACCAAAGGATATAAGCAAACATCGAAGACAAGAAGAAGGTTAAGTTTTCTATCCCTGATCTCTCCCTCTAGAATATACCTCTCTCTCTCTAACTTGCTCGTCGGAGGGTTCACTGGGGGACTACCCCGTTCCCCGTTGAACTTGTTTGCAGGAATTCTGGTGGGCTTGATCGTTTGTACCTGGGCTTGAGGAGCTTGGATCAGTCCGACCCATCCACCAAGAACGAATTGCATCATCAGTTGGCGCCGTCTGTGGGAAACAGCTCTTATCCGTGCGCCAGTTGTGCTCATTATCGCCGGAGACCCTGTCCCAACAACCTTTCTCTCCTATCCATCAAGGTGTATGGTCACGACAAGATCCATGGCTTCTCACCATAACACGGCCGACCATCAAACCGACCCTCCCAATCCAAACAACCCACCTCAGTATTTCATTGAGCTTACCAACAGCATTAACCGTATGGCCGAGCAAAACCAGGCCCTGATAAATGTCTTACTCCAAAGAAACCTTCCTATGCCTCCACCACCACCTCCAAATATTCCACCCAGCCAAGAACGAGCCCCAAGCCATACTGTCCCGTAACCCTACCCACCTAACTTGGAAGGTTTGCAACCTCCCCACCCACACATAAATCCACCACCCCCACCTCCACACCCATCGGTCGTGGCACCGGCCCCCAAGGGAGAAGCCAGCAGCGCCCAACACCTGTCTCCCTCTGGTGGCGACAACATTCCCCTCTGGGACGCTGAACTCCGAGCCATGAAACTCCAACTCCAAGGGGTTATGCAGAACATCCAGCATAAACTCTCCACCACGACAAACTCACCATTTGTTGCCCACATCCGGGACAAACCCCTGCCCGCCAAGTTCAAAATGCCCACCATTGACTCTTTTGACGGAATGACGGACCCGGTCGACCACCTGGAGACCAACCGCACCTTCATGATCCTCCATGCCTTCCCTGATGAGATCATGTGCCGAGCTTTTCCTGTGACACTGAAGGGGTCAGCCCGACTGTGGTTCAGCCAGTTACCACCAGACTCTGTCTCCACCTTCCAGCACCTCAGCGACTCTTTCCTTAGCCATTTTATTGGAGCCCAGCGCCAATGTCGCCCGGCAACCCAGCTCCTCAACATCCGGCAGACCGAGGGGGAGTCGCTACGCAGTTACGTTACCCGCTTCAACATTGAAGCCCTGCAAGTGGCGAAAAACGATGACATGGTCATCCTCACGGCTTTCATGGCCGGCCTACGGTCGTCCGACTTCCTCTTCTCCCTCTCTAAAAACCCCCGACCTCCATGACAGCCCTGCTCTCCAAAGCCTAGAAATATATGAATGCCGAAGATTCACTAGCCGCCCGGCAGGATCCAATAACTAAAAATCCGACCCCTAGAGAAAAGAGAAAAGACTCAGACTCCAGAAACACCCAGTATAATAGCCAAACACCCCACTATACCGACCGACCTCCCCGTGCTGACTGGTCGGCCCCAACCTGACCGCCCGGTCGGTTCGAGCGGTACACACCCCTTAACTCTCCCATGGAACAAGTCCTCCACCAGATCCAACAAAACTACCCCCTCAAATGGCCCCCACCTCCACGGACCCCTTCCACTCGGAAAGACCAGTCCAAATATTGTCGTTTCCACCAGGACCATGGCCATAACACTGACAACTGCATCAACCTCAAAGATCAGGTGGAGACCCTAATACGTCAGGGGCGCCTCAGCCAGTTCACGGACACCCGCCCCCAGCAGAGGCAAAGGACCGAGCCCCACAGAGACAACCGCTGGCGCACCCCACCCCGGCAGCCGACCCAACCTAATCAAGGCCATGATCGACCTCCACAACAACCTCGACCACAAGGTAATCCACCCCCGCCTGTTGGTGAAATTAGAGTTATTTCAGGTGGACTTGATTGCGGGGGGACCATCCTGCTCGGCTCAAAGGGCAGAACTCAGAAAAATAAGGGAGGGCTCAGACAAGGCAATTGCCACGGTAGACCGACCCTCCAAACAACCCAAGCAGTGGACAGAGCCCATCACCTTCACGGACGCCGACTGTACAGGCATCCGTTATCCTCATGATGACCCTCTTGTCATTTCTGCCATCCTCTCCAACTACAAGGTCAGACGAGTTCTCATCGACAATGGAAGTTCTTCGGACATCATATTCCTCAACTGCTTCTGAAGATTGGGGACGAAAGTCTGTCTTCCCTCCAAACCCCCTTGGTTGGTTTCACTGGCGACCGGGTGACCTCCATCGGCTCCATCGATCTCTCCATCACCATCGGCGAGTATCCACGGCAGACCACGGAATTGCTCACCTTCCTTGTTGTTGACTACCCCTCTACCTACAACATCATCCTTGGTCGCACTGCTCTCAACGCTTTCCAAGCTATCACCTCCACCTACCACCTGGCCATTAAGCTTCCCACCGATCTCGGGTTCGGAACAGTGAGGGGAGAACAGACCGTGGCCAGAGAATGCTATGTCGCCTCACTCAAGGAAGTTAAGCTGAAGGAGGCCATGATCATTGAAGGACTTGACGTCCGAGACGAAGATGAGCTGGTCAGAGGAGAACCTGTTGAGGAGCTCGTTGAGGTTCCCATCGACCCCACCAACCCAATGAAAACTGCCAAGATCGGCAGTCAACTCTCCCCCCAAGCAAAGGCCGACCTTACTGCCCTTTTGACCGAACACAATGATGTATTCGCCTGGACCCATTCAGACATGCCGGGCATTGACCCCTCCTTCATAACTCACCGCCTCAGTATTGAGCCCCATTTCCGACCTTACCGCCAGAAGCAACGCATCTTTCATCCGGAGCACAATACTCTTATAGCCGCAGAGGTTGACAAGCTCCTTGAGGCCCAATTCATCAAAAATGTAGACTATCCTAAATGGTTGTCAAACGTGGTCCTAGTCCGCAAGCACAATGGCAAATGGCGACTCTGCGTCGATTACTCTGACCTGAACCGAGCTTGCCCCAAAGATAGCTATCCTCTCCCCCGCATAGATCTGCTGGTCGACGCCACGGCTGGTCATCAAATGCTCAGCTTCATGGATGCTTTCTCTGGGTACAACTAAATCCTAATGCACCCGTCCGATCGGGAACACGCATCCTTCATTATCGACCGAGGCACCTACCACTACTGTGTGATGCCATTCGGACTGAAGAACGCTGGGGCCACCTACCAACGGTTGGTCAATGCTATTTTCCATCATCAGATAGGTTGGAATATGGAAGTATATGTCGATGACATGCTGGTCAAGAGCAAACTCTCCACTGATCATCTGACCGACCTATGAGAGACCTTCGCCACCCTTCGCAAGTACCAAATGAAGCTCAACCCAGAAAAGTGTGCCTTCAGCGTAGGATCTGGAAAGTTTTTGGGTTTTATGGTCAGCCAGCGCGACATTGAAGCCAACCTCGAGAAGATCAAGGCCTTGATTGAGATGCAGTCACCCAGAACAGTCAAAGAAATTCAAAGACTCACCGGCCGAGTGGCGGCCCTCAACCGTTTCATTTCCCGCGCGACAGATAAGTGCCTACCATTCTTCAAAGTTCTTCGGCCGACTTTTAAATGGACAACTGAATCCGAAGAGGCTTTTCAGTAGCTAAAGCAATGCATGGCCAATCCTCCCCTCCTTTCGTAGGCAGTTACGGGCGAGCCTCTCTTCCTCTATTTAGCAGTGTCAAGCACCGTAGTCAGCGCAGCTCTTATCAGGGAAGACGGCTCAGTCCAATGGCTAGTCTACTACATCAGTCGAGCTCTCAGGGGAGCGGAGCAGAATTACCCATTGCTAGAAAAATTGTCCCTGGCCTTGGTCACCACTTCCAGACGGCTCCGTCCTTACTTCCAAGCCCATTCCATAGTGGTCCTCACCGACCAACCCCTGAAGAAGGTCATGCAGCAACCAGAGCTTTCCGGTAGGCTTATGCAGTGGTCAGTAGAACTCAGCCAGTTTGACATCTCCTACCGCCCTCGAACAGCAATCAAGGGACAGGCCGTAGCCGACTTCATCCTGGAATTCACCAACCCTACCCCGACCACTGCCTCTCCGCCCCCACCAACTCCTGTCGAGCCAGAAGACCCCCATTCTTGGACTCTCAACATCGACGGGTCATCCCGCAGGGAAGGTAGTGGGGCTGGCCTCATCCTCACCTCCCCTGAGGGTGGTTATTTCAAATGTGCTCTTCGTTTCTTGTTTGATGCCAGCAACAATGAGGCCGAATATGAGGCATTGATAGCAGGACTCCGCCTTGCCAAGGACATTGGTGTCAGCCATATTCGGGTGTTTAGCGATTCCCAGCTCATCATCGGCCAGATTACTAGGGAATTCGACGCCAAGGAGGACACAATGCGGGCTTACAGGGACATGGCCCTCCCCCTTGTTCGCCTCTTTAATACCTTCCACATCAAGCACATACCTCGGACGGAAAACTCCAAGGCAGATGAGATGGCTCAGTTGGCCTCTGCAAACCAGTCCGACCTCAACCATGGAGTCCGCCTCGAATACCTAGCCCACCCGGCCATCTCATCCGACCTACAAGAAGTGCAGTTCCTCCAAAATGAACCCATCCCCTGGGCATCCGACATCTTACTATTTTTGACAACAGGAGAACTACCAGATGACCGACAGCAGGCCGCCAAGGTCAGGGCTCGGTCGTCTAACTACGTTCTGGTCAGTGGCGTCTTGTACAAACGTGGCTTTTCACGACCATATCTGCGATGCCTCAACTTGGCTCAAGCAACCTATGTAATACAAGAAATCCATGAGGGAATTTGTGGTAATCATTCGGGTGGCAGGTCTTTAGCCCACAAAATACTCCGTACTGGTTATTTCTGGCCGACCCTCAATCAAGATGCCACTGATTTTGTGCTCAAATGCGATAAGTGTCAGCGCTTTGCCAACATCCCCCATGCTCTCCCTACTGAACTAATCACACTCTGCAGCCCCTACCCGTTCGCCAAATGGGGGATCGACCTAGTTGGTCCACTTCCCACCGGTCGAGGCCAGACCAAGTTCGCGATTGTCACCATTGATTACTTCACCAAGTGGGTAGAGGCAGAACCCCTTGCGACCATCACAGAGCGGAACACAACCAAGTTCATCTGGCAATCGATCGTTTGCAGATTCGGCGTCCCTCAGGCCATTGTCTCCGACAACGGCAAACAATTCGACAACGCCAAGTATAGGAAGTTCTGTGCCGATCTCCAGATTCAACCATCTTTCTCTTCCCCCGGTCATCCCCAAGCCAATGGCCAAGTTGAGGTCACCAACCGCTCCCTCCTGAAGATCATCAAGACTAAGCTTGAAGCTGCTAAGGGACTGTGGGCTGAGGAATTACCGAATGTGCTATGGGCTTACCGCACCACCGCTCGGACTCCCACTAGGGAAACCCCTTTTCGTCTAACATATGGCGCTGAGGCGGTCATTCCGGTGGAAATCGGTCTGCCTACCCCCAAGGTTTTACATCCAGATCCAACACTCACCGAAGAACTCCGTCGGGCAGACCTGGACCTAGTTGAAGAACTCAGGGAGACAACGGCTGTCAGATTGGCCTCATACCAACAGAAAATGAGAGCACGCTATAACCGCAAAGTCCGACCAAGGGAGTTCACTGTTGGGGACCTTGTCTTGAGAGAAGCAACTCTTGCCACCAAAAATCCGGCTAAGGGTAAATTGGCAGCCAAATGGGAGGGACCTTACATTGTGAAAGCCCGACCACGTCCAGGCACTTACCGACTTCAGGATTTGGAAGGTCGAGACTTCTCGTACCTTTGGAACGCCGAACATCTGAAACGTTACTTTCAATAAACCACTTCTTTTGTATTGCTCAGATATTGTATTTTCTTTTCGGCAAATTCACACGCTTGAACATTCTTGTTATCGTCTCATGCAATGTAACTTTTTGACGTTTATATACCTCAGTTATCTACATGGTGTCTCAATGACGTTTTGATTACAGCACTCAAAGCCTCAGCCAGACTGAGCATCCAAAAGCCTCAGCTAGACCAAGCACCAATAGCCTCAGCCAGATTGAGCACTAAAAGCCTCAGCCAGACTGAGCACTCAAAGCCTCAGCCAGACTGAGCACCAAAAGCCTCGTCCAGACCGAGCATCCAAAAGCCTCAGCCAGACCGAGCACTCAAAGCCTCAGCCAGACTGAGCACTCAAAGCCTCAGCCAGACTGAGCACCAAAAGCCTCGTCTGGACCGAGCACTCAAAGCCTCGTCCAAACCGAGCAACCAAAAGCCTCAGCCAGACTGAGCACTCACCAAACTGAGCGCCACTCTTCCAGGTCCAGGCTGAGTTACTTACGACATCATTTCCAAGCCCAAGACTGAGTCACTTACAGCACCACTAAAACTTCATAATTGTAGCATTAGTAGGACACTTAGTCACAATTCCAGGTCGAAGTTTTTACTCCACTCTTTACTTGGTCACATTCCAATGGCGTTCTTACATTTTTCTTTACTAATAAGATTATTTCCTCCCCCATCAAGCATGACTCAAATAAACCACTCTCATCCATCTCAGCAATATGGCAAGCACAAATACATAATTTTATCACATTTTAAATTCCACTCTGCATTGAGTTTTTATTACAAGTTCAACTTTGCCCTGGATTGAGTTTTTATTACAAGTCCAATTTCACTCCGCATTGAGGAGTTCTTTACTTCACTTTGCATTGAGTTTTTATACAAGTTCAATTTCGTTATGCATTAAGGAGCTCTTAACTTTACTCCGTATTGAATTTTTATTACAACTCTGTATGGAGGAGTTCCTAAATTCAGTTCACATTGATTTATACACAAGCAAAAGCAATCGACTGAAAACACAGCTGAAATTTTATTTATTCACAAAAATATATACACCAGTCCATTACATCAAAAAAAAAAAAAAAAAAAAAAAAAAGATCTTCCCCCAGTCACTCCTCTTCACTGGACACAAGATCTTCCTCTTCAATGCCCTCATCAAGGGGGGTTTGGGCCACATCGTCTTCGCCAATCGTCACACTACTCAGGTCCAAGTCTGGGAACAGCTCTTCAGCCCTACGTTTGAACATCTTCCAGCCACTGTCCCAGTACTCAGCCATTTCGTGCTTATAGAAGTCTGACTGCTGGAAGCTCTCAATAACTTCTGCTTCAGTTCTGCCCCCAGCAGTCGTCCTCGATGGGCCCACCCCCCCCAGGTTCTTGCCTAGACAAGCTGCTTACGACCGCAGCATCAACTGCCATCTGAAATTTAGCAGACCCTTTGAAGTGCTCCACTGCTGCGACGCACAGATCAGGGTAAGCCGCTCTTTCAGAGGCTGCCTTCGCCCTCTTCTCGTCCAGCTCTTTCTGCAGGGTCGCTCTTTCAGACGCAGCTTTGGCTCTCTCCTCCTCCAACTCCTTCTTCAGGCCCTCCTTCTCCGCCGTCGCTTTGTCTCTCTCTGTTTCCAACTCCTTCTGAAGCCTCCCCTCTCTTCAACTGCCTTGGCGCGCTCGCCCTCCAACTCCTTCTGCAGATCGCCAATTTTGACATCTGCATCATCTTTCTGCCTGACCAGCTCTTCATTGCTGCTCATGGCCTCTTCATGCCGCTCGACCCGCGACGGCACAGGCTCTTTGGGCCTCCTCCAACTTTTTCTGCTCGCCAGTCAGCTGGAACACGAGCGACACAACCTGGCGGCGTGTGTTCTCCAGCTCCAACTTGACTGCTTGCAGATCGGTGTGGGCACTCTCCCAACTTGCACTCTCTTCCTTCAGGTTAGCAAGCTGAGCCTTGACTTCATCCGCCTTCAGCTTTGCAAACCCCGCCTTTCTTAGCAGAGCCCCTGCTAAGGTGGTTACCTCAATTTGGGCAGAGTATAACCCCCTCAGCAGGTCAGCCTCGTTGAATCTGGCAGCGGCTGAGTGCACGGATGCTTCCTCCACGATCGCTACTAGTCGGTCTGCACCTGCCCTGGCTGGGCCCTCCTCCCCCCTCCAGCCGCCCAGCCACTGCCCAAGCGTGGTAGACTGCGGTGGCAAGACCAACCCCCCCTTGGGGCGCAGGACCCCTTTGGGTTTTTTCCCCTTCACTTGGTTCAGCCCCAGTTGCCCCACCCTCTGCCTGTACTTCGGGGGTAGCCCTCTCGACCCCCTTTGGGCGACCTCCACCACTGTTGGGGTGACCTCCACAACCTCCATTATTAGGGCGACCTCCAAAACCTTCGCCTTCTTTGACCCAGGGGCATCTGCAACTCCCTCAGGGGCACTCATCTTCTTCTTCTTCTTCTTCTTCTTCAGAACCTCCCCATCCCTTCTCGCCTGTTCTTTCACAGGATTAACTGGGGGCGGTCACGGTACAAAACTGCTTAAGTCCTTCCCCTCTAGCGGCTTGGGGGTGCGGTCGGACCCTCTCCCGCGCGATCGGCTGGGGAGGTCGGTCTTCCTGCGCCTCCTTAAATTTCGTGGCTCTGGCTAGTATGGCCCTATCCTCAGCCTCTTGCGCTCTCCTCTTTGCCTCCAATTCAGCTCGCCCCACATCCCTACCGCTCGGTTGAGGACCCAACCCCGCCGCAAACAAGGCTGAGGGTTGAACGAGTTCATCCCACCTAGCCCCCCTCCTTCTCCCTCCAGGCCTTCACCTTCTTTATTCTCTCCTCTGCTGCTGCCCCTAATTTTGGCTCCAGAGATTTGGTGGGCACCCTTCATATCGTGCGCACCCCAGCCCCTCCATTGGTGGACACATAGAACCACCCGTGGTCTCCAACCTTTGATTGACGTTGGCAGCCCCCGCCACCAAACCCTTCCCTGCCGCTGCCTGTAGGGTGACCCCACGTGTCCTGCTGCCTTGAGGCCTTATAGCATGCAAAGAATTCGTCTACCGTCATCGCCTCCCCTTCATTCGCCTTCGGCCACGCACTCGCACAGGCCAGCAAGATCTTCCATGCATTGGGCATCAATTGGCCCGGTGCTACCTCCAGACGGTTGAGCACATCCACCACCACTTGCGGCAGTGGCAACCTCAATCCCCCCTTCAGAGCTTCCTCATAAAGGGAAAAATGCCCTGGCCTGGTGTCCGATGGCCTTTCCGTCGATGTTGGCAGCAGTAACTCTACTTTAGCCGGAATCTGGTATTTTTTCGCGGATAGCCTCCAACTCCGCCGCAGTAATCATGGATTTGTCAGCCTTCGTGTGCCAATGATCTGGCTCTACCTGGCTTATTGGCCTTGGAACCGCTATCATGGTGGACGCTTGAGATCGTACCACCGGTTCCTCCACCGTCACCATTCGCGTCTCCATCCTATACCGTGCCGCTAACTCCTCTGCATCGTCCTCACCAAGTGGATCCACCCTCACATTCATAGCTTCTTCTTGGGCCATTTCTATGGTGTGTCTACGTATTGCTTCTGATGCAGGTGCAAGAAAGTTAAAAAAGTGTTGCAGAGGTGTATCGTGAGCAACGAAGGAACTAATACTTGGGATGTTTTGAGTTTTTGTAAACAAGTAAGTGGATCGAATGATGCCAAAAGCCCACGGTTTGCCCGTATTCCAAGGATCCCAATTAATTTTCACCAGTTTGAAAACTTTTCAAATCATCCGCCAAAACTACCTTTTCAACACCCATAATGACCTATCGTTTCATTTCTGCTCTAACGCCTAACTTCCCCCCCCAAGATGTTGCCACGTATACGACCACGATGCACTGTCTCCTCCCCTTACCCCTGTCTTTTCCACTTCAAATCATCACGTGACACGCCGCCCCTCGAGCCCCGCCCCCACCCGCTCGCCCCCCCCTGGCGATCGGCACACCTCACTATCGACCCTTCCACTCGGCCTCCCCTGCGGTCGGCATGCCTCACTGTCGACCCTCTCCACTCGACTCCCCTCGCGGTCGGTACACCTCACTGTCGACCCTTCCACTTGGCCCCCCGCGGTCGGCACGCCTCACTGTCGACCCTTCCACTCGACTTCCCCTCGCGGCCGGCATTCCTTACGGCCGCCCCGCACCCCGCCCGGTTCCCCCTCGCGGTCGGCACTCCTCACGGTCGGAGCCTTCCACCCGACTCCCCTCGCGGTCGGCACTCCCTCACAATCGGCCCTTTCACTCGGCTCCCCTCGCGGTCAGCACTCCTCACGCTCCGGGTCCACCAACCCGACCACCCCCTGACGGTCGGATTCATCTTCCTCATTACTATTCCTTTCGTTGGACTGAAGCTGCACTCGGGAATGAACTACTGACAATGGATAGGCCCACAAAGGCTACAACCCACAGTGAACAACCCCAAGCCCATCACTTGGAGCCCATTGTATAACCCGGTTGGTAAAGTCCAGGACAGCTGGAGGCCAATTGGGCATGAAGGGCCAAATGACATTCGGACATATGGTAGGTGTGGGACAGGCCACATCAGTAGACAAAGATCTGCAAAGTTATTGGCACAACACATCACCATTAATGCAGCCCATCACAACATTTATTACGACAACTCCTCCCCATCGGAACAACGCCCCCTTACCCTGAACAAGGTAAGCTACAGCACAGGCTTTTCGGCGATGTGGGCACGTCGGAAGGGACAGTGAAATGATTACCAAAGGATATAAGCAAATATCGAAGACAAGAAGAAGGTTAAGTTTTCTATCCCTGATCTCTCCCTCTAGAATATACCTCTCTCTCTCTAACTTGCTCGTCGGAGGGTTCACTGGGGGACTACCCCCGTTCCCCGTTGAACTTGTTTGTAGGAATTCCGGTGGGCTTGATCGTTTGTTCCTGGGCTTGAGGAGCTTGGATCAGTCCGACCCCATCCACCAAGAACGAACTGCATCATCAAGATTTATCACTAAAAAATCAATGATTTACTTTAAAAATGATATATATTATCTATTTTTTTATTTTAAAAATATAAAATTATCTAATTATAATTATCATATCAATTTAAATTTTTTATTTATAATTTCATAATCTATACATAGAGATCTAAAATATCTATATAACAAATCAGCAAAAAGTAGAAGTGATGAGGACCGGCGAGCAAGAAAAGAAGCTCATCTCAAAAATAAAAATATCTTAATCTTTAGAACAGCCCACACGCCATGGCCTCATCTCTACTTGGAGAAGTTATTTGGTATTCCATGGCACGCCGATTTTGAGTCGTGAATTGAATGTGATTGGTAAAGAGGGGAAGCTCACTTGACTTCTGTTGGGGATAGAAGAGAGTGTTGGAGAACATGACTCAGTACTTCAAATTGAATATATGAAGTGATAATTAATTAAATATGTTTGATAATCAGAATTGATATTACTTAAAAATTAAGAGTTTTTTTTTTAAAATCATGCTAAAATTTTAAAAAAATTAAGTCATATGAAACTTACTTAATTCTAACCAAATTTATGAATACTAGATATAAGTATCGATATACATTATTATAAATTCACGACCACCATTACCATCATCACTACTATTGCTACTATGCTACTACCACCACCACCACCACCACCATGCTGCTACCGCCACTACCACAACTACCACAACCTTCATTACTATTGTTATTGTTGTCATAAGCATTACCATTATTTTACTACCACTATTATCGCCGCCGTCGCTGCCGCTGCCGCCGCCACCACCATGCCACCACCACTACCACAATAATCACAACATAAAAATTAAAATATAGCATTTAAAAGTAATAAATTTCTAATTTAATTTTATACATATCAAACAATTTATTTTTAGTTTAGCACAATTTTTATCAAACAACTTTTCAATTTAAAAAATTAAACATTTAAATTTCAATACTTCATTTTTAATTTTCAATTTTTAACTTTATTAAATATCACTTAAGAGATCATGACAATTAGTAATTGATTTAGGAATGGTTTGAGATATTCTAAATAAGTGCACTTTTTGACTTTTTATAAATAATTAAAAAAATGTGTAGAAAAGTAGAGAAAGTGGTTAGAAAAGTAGAGAGGAAATGTTGATAGATGTTGATTGATATGACTCAAATAAGTGTATGTATGCAAAAAAAAAAAAAATTAGTGCATACCAACCACCTACTTAGAACAGGAAGACGTGCCCCTGGGGCACTTAGGGGCACTTAATAATCGTTTTCCTTGTGTATCCCAATTTTTTCTTATGAGTTTTCATTGCTGTTTGATTTACTCATTTGGAAGTAGGCTATTTTAATAATTTTAAATTTTTTTTTTTAAAATATGAAGTGAAAATAACTAGTATATTTAGTATAATTTTTTTATTTTTTATGAAAAGAAATGCAAAAAATAAAGAGAAATGAAATATTTGGCTTTTTTTTATATAATTTGTTTACTTTTTGACATTTTTAATGAATTTTTAACTATTAGATTAAAAATGAGTATTCCCAAGTGTGCCCCATGTTGACAGTTTTGAGGGAACATGTAGCTTTCTTTTCATGCTCCTCGGAGGGGTTTAGTCTCCTCAGAAACGATAGCCCTACAGTTCGAACTCTCGTGGTTCTGAATCTGATTTCATAGGTAAAATGTGAAACAGTGAAAACACAAAAGAATCCATATCCGGCAAATCTTAGAAAAATCCATTTAATCATAAAAGATGCCAAAAATGGATTGCATTGCCAAATTTCAGAGCCGCCACCTAAATATTTTTGAAAAATTTAGAAAACACATGACTCGTGCCAAAGGCCACTTGTCCGTCATAACCAAAGTGTTTGGACTCAGGAACTTAGGTATGAGTAGGGAAGGTCATGAATTGAGTACCTCACTCACCCCGATCAAAGATCGGCCTCTACGAATCATAATGTGAATCTTATGTACAATATAGGGCGGTCAATAATGGAGTGTCCGCAGTTGTCCCTCTTTGACAAAGCTCGAAATCATTAAGTGACGTGAGTGAATGTCAAAGCCCAGAGACGACCCATTTGACAAGGCCTCGAGGCTCAGGCAAGAAATCAAGATATAAATGCAAAGATTGAACTCGATGGCAAAATGCAACATGAAATGCAGCAAATAACTTATGATCATGCAATGAAGTAATGCAATGAAACACAATGTAAATGAAGCACTGAAACAACGCTACAATCTAGACAAGAATGCAATGTTTGAATGACAATGCAAATCAAAGAAAAATAAACCTTGCCATGTTTCACACGGAAAGGAGTGAATAACCTCGCTGTGTTTCATACAGAAAGAAATGAATAAACAAGCACGTCTCGCGTGAAAAACACAAAGAAAGCACAAACCACCTGCGTCTCATGTAGAAAGGATGTAAGAAATTACAGACCTAACTATGCCTCGCGTAAAAAAGGGGAAGGGCAACATAACCATCGAGCGCACCCGAGGTCTCAATCGAGATCCTAACGCGTCTCATGTGATAGGAGGAAGGGTGGTGTAAACAAATAGGAGCACCTGATGTTTTTAACCGGGATATAATCCTAACGCGTTGCATGCGAGAGAAGGAAAGGTGGTGTGAACACCCGGCGCACCCGATGTTTTTAACCAAGGGTACAATCCTAATGCGTCACATGTGAGAGAAAGAAAGGTGGTGTGAACACTGGGCGCACCCGATGTTTTTAACCGAAGGTACAATCCTAACGCGTTGCACGCGAGAGGAGGAAAGGTGGTGTGAACACCAGGTGCACCCGATGTGTTTACCTGAAGGTACAATCCTAACGCGTTGCACGGGAGAGGAGGAAAGGTTGGATTGATAAAAGCACAAACAAATCGCATAAGTAAAATCAAAACAATCAAAGCGGTGTAGTAAAGTGAAAGCTAATTTGCCAATGTGTTGAAACAATGAACACACCGCATTTCAATGTGGTTGTGAGATGGATGATGATTTTACTGTGGTACGAATGATTTATCTAGAACTCCTCTGAATGAACCGTACATACAATATCGTTTGTTTACGATATAACAGAACAGATAATTTAGGCAAAACAATTTATAAACTAACAGAATAGTTTAAACAAATTTAAATAGATCACACTATGAGTTAAACAAATGAGTTCAATGCATTCATATAATAAATCCGAATGAACAAAAATTCTTTCTTTTCTTTTCCACTCTTTTCATATTTTTCTTTTCTTCTTTTTGCTTTCTTTTTTTTTTCACTCTTTTATTTCTTTTTGTTTTTGCTCGGCCGGGCCTCGATAGTGGCAGGGGCAGTTTCAAGCATTCCGGGTGATTTGTTTGTTTAAAACAAACTCAAACCCTATTTCCTCACACCCTTTCACCCGAAACTTCTTCCTCTCTCTCTCTAGCTCCCCTTTCTCTCTCTAAATTTCCTCTTTTCCTTGCAATACCCAACAACCCTCGCCTTTTTTTCTTCGAAACCCTTCCCCTCCTCTATATTTTGAACTGATTGGATTTTGATTCAGTCATGTTTTTGGCTTTCTCAATGTTCTTAATTTGTTTCTCACGGGTTTCTTGGTTTTTTGTGTACTCACTCTCGTCTTTCCACTTTTCCCTCTCATTTTCTCTCTCCTAGGGTTTAGCCCCTTACATTTTTCTTGATTTTTCTTCATTTCCTCCACTTTTCTCCATGTCTAGTGATGAAGTTCCCATCCTTGACCCCGCCATTGGTATTGGGGCCACCCTAGGCGCAGATATGGAGACCGAGGACGCTCATACATTGTCTCCCCTCGTTGATAGGCCATTTGATGCGGCCACCTACTGACCACGCACACGTGCTCCACTCCCAGGTGGTATTTTTAGATTCGAGGGCCTCATCCCCAGGATAGACAAAAACATCTTGCTCCGAGAGCCCACAGAGCACTTGTCTGCCGATGCCTCCACGGTAAGCAACTTTCCTTTGTTTGGATGCATTGTTGAATCTCATAAGTTGATCACTAGTTAAATGCCATATATTTCCCCTTGACAGGTGATTTCCAGGAGGATAGGTGGCTACGGATCCATATCTGGCCCCCGGCGCTAATATGAGAGACTACCCGCGGAGGTCTGTGCACTAGTTGATGCAGCCGACTTTGGGCCCTTCTGCTCAGGGCTCATACAGATGAGGGCCGAGTCACTGCTATACGAGTCCTTAGTTGAGAGATGGTGGGACACCACGGACTCATTCCACTTCTCATCGATCAGAGAGCTGACTCTAACCCTATACGATTTTTCAATGCTCACCGGCCTACGGGTTGGAGTTAGCGGCCCGATCCTATGTGATCCTGACATGACGTAGTGGAGTGCCGCACAGTGTCAGCTTCTGGGGGGCGTTCCCAGACATCACTAGTCACGGGATGGTGAGGTACAGTTAGTTCTATAATCATTTCTTCAAGTCCCAGCCCGTTACTCCAGATGAGGTCGCACAGTACACCCGCGGCTTCCTCATGTATCTCCTCGGTACTACCCTGTTTGTGAACAGGGAAAGTACCGTGGGATTATATCTTCTGGGGGCACTGGTGCACCTCCCCCAGGTGATAGAGTATGATTGGGCTAGCGTCGGTCTGACAACCTTGTACTGCTATATGAGCTCCATCTCCCACCGCAAGGCGGATTCACTCAGTGGCTATTGAAGGGTTTGTAAGGTATGCCTCACACTTATCTTTTCTGTGCATTCTATTCATTCTGCATTTTTTGCTCACTTGCTTTGCATTTCATTTTCTACTCATTTATTTCACCCATCTTTTTCTATTTGCAACTTTGAGTTTATACATACTTCATCTCTCTGGCTCCGTTCCCAGTGAGGCCAATTGAGTTGTCAGTACCCCGCTTCCGGTACTACAACTCCTGATTTCAGCGTCGTCGCCACGTAGATCGAGATTTCCCCTACTTCCGTTGCTTCTTTGTCATGATCACTACAGATCAAGTAACAAAATATCAACCTTTAACTTTTACGTACTGTAAGCAAATTGCACTCTTTCCCATACTATATGGTCATTCTCATACTGTTGCTTCTATACTGCACTGCCATACTGCACTGATTTCTCACACTGCATTGATTTCTTGCGTCTGTTTCCACAAGTTGACTGGCATCCTTAGGCGGGCATTCCCCAAGCATCAAGGGCGATCGATGTCGCTGCATGACATGGCTCTACCATGCAAATTCTGTTCGAAGGCCCCTTCAGCCGGGCTTACTACCTAGGGGAGAGGTTCATCCACCAGACACGAGGCGTCACTGACCCCAACATTCCATATCTTCCTCCTGCAGTCATGAGGGTAGTCGATGAGCTTCAGGATGGTCCTCAAATCGACCTCCTAATGTTGGGAACGAATGGTGATCATCATTACGAGCCCGACGACTTCACCACATTCTTACATACTCGGGTGATGGCGTCTCTTACCCCGGGCGTGGTTCACGCTGTGCAGAGGTTGCTGCTACTACTGCTGCCACTGCAGCTGGTGATATGCTTGCTAGAGGTGCCTTTGTCGTTGCTCCCATTCATGGGTTTCCTGTGATTCCCATTGAGATCATGTGCGTGTATCCAAATGGAGTGATCGAGCAGATCCCGCTTGAGCACATCGAGGAGAGGGACCGCAGGCTAGCGTTTGCTCCTGGCATCGAGTAGGTACACATTTCTTTATGCTTCTACTCACTGCACTTTGTCTTGTTTTGTTTTCTACCATTTTTGTTCATTGTTCTCTATTATCTCTGTCCACCTTTCTGAAATTCTGTTCTTTTTGCAGATACCCCGGGCATATGCTGATGACCTCCTCTGGAAGATCGACCGACTGCTCGTTATGGTACGAAAGAGACAGACCACCTTAGTCACTCATGGAATTAAGGTACACTCTGTTTGTAGTTCACTATTGTTGCCATACTATTTATACTTCTTTTAGTCCTTAATGATAATTGTACTCATTTCCACTTGAGCTGGCGCCAACAGTGCATACAGGACCTCTCCTAACTAGTAGACGAAGACGGGGTCCAGTGAGGGGCTGAGGGGGAGCTGATCGAGAGAGAGGCCAAGCGAGGCAGCACTCACCTTTTGATGAGTCTTTTGACAGGTCTATGACCCCCGAGGATGAGGGAGAGGAGGTTGACTTGTAGTCTAGTAGCCCCAGCGATGACAGTGATGCACCTTCTCCGCAGCCGAGGAGGAAGAAGGCAAGGATGGGTTACTGATGAGGACGACGATTTTGTTTTTGTTTTTGTTTTTGTTTTTTCTTTGTAGTTAAAGACTAGCTTCAGATAAACCCTTTTTTTTTGTTTTGGAGGATTTTCTTTTGTTTTGTTGATTTGTAAAAAGATGATCGGGGTTGGACCCGCTAGTTTATGAAAGACAAGTTTTTGTTGAATAATTTCCTTGCCAAATGTGATGAATGGCATTTGCATGTGATGAATGGCGTAACCTTTGCATGGTAACTTCGCATAAGACTTAAAACAACAAATATCTACTCTTGCATTCATTCTTGAATCAAATAACTACCCACAACCAGACAAAATGTAAAATACAACTCAATAATAAGGAAACAAAACAAAAACAACTCGAAAATACTGAAAAACACTTGGTACAAAGAAAACAAGACTTAAAACAAAGCTGTGGTACGCCAAGGCAATGGTCATCCTTTCCTGCAACTGCACTGATTCTAAAACATCATTTAGACCCGGTCGAGCATAAATAGGCACGCCCGGGCTCCACTGAGGCACGGTCGGGCCTCACTGAGGCACGACCAGGCCTAAATGTGAGGTTGGTCAGTGTTGCCCAGCTGTCATACACTGCTCCTTCTCATCCTCTATAAATAATGCTCCCATGCAGTTGTTCTGGTAAAATAGCAATCTTTGATATTTTTCTCCCAAAATGGAGACATTGCGCAACAATAGGCTCCGAGACTGGATAGCCACTTTGGACAGCTCGGAAAAGGTGAATTTTTGCCTTTTTGGCCTAAATGCCCTTTTTCCTCTGAGTTGCACTTCTCTTTTCTTTCCATTCCTTCATGCCGCTATTCGATGTTGTGTTTCAATTCGGATCCCAGGAGGTGTGTCTGACACTCGAAGAATTTCGAGCTTTGATGGAGTCCTGGCACAATGAAGAAATCATACCGTAGCCCCGTTTTGACCATGCCCAAGCTTTGGGATGGATGTGTGGGTTAACATTACATGAGGCTCGGTCTTTGGCACATGATGGGGAGCTAGACATACCTGGTTTAGTTCAACGATTTCCTGTTGTTGGAGATAGGAGTGACCTTCTTTGGCCAACCCGCCGGCAACATGCTCTCTGTTTATGCCTTCTTGCACAATTCCTCCTTGCCTCTAGTTTCAAAGGAGCTGGCATCCGGTTGATCGAAGTGACTCAACGTCAGAAAGAGGGTAAAAGTTGCATGGGCTCGGCACTGGCCGAAACCCTGATGGGTTTAGATGTTTTCTGCTGTGGAGAGACCACCGGGCAGGGAGTCTGCTACTTCTCCAAGTATTATTTTCCACCCTTCTAATTTATGATTCTTACATCACTCAACACTCATTCTCTGTTTTTCTCTTATAACCTCTTCCTTACTTTTCTCTAATCGTTTACCTCTCTATTCTTTGATCTCTCTTATTTTTCATCCCTCCCCAAGTATGGCTTATGGATAAACTGCAAGTAGTGGCTCCTTGCCCCGAGTATTTGGCCCGAGCCTACTTCTTTCATCAACGGCTAGTGGATTTCCTCTCAGAGGGTTTATGGTGTGGTTGGATGTGCAGCCGGTCCGCAGCTGACATAACTTGGCATTGCCCCTGGCTCAATTTAGCTGAGATGAGCTACAGCATGTCCCAACAGTCAGGTGTAGAGTTGATTGGCCTCACACATTGCGTATTCTACTTTCCACTTTGATTCCGACGCTAGTTCGGGCATCATTAGATACGACCAGATAAGGGAGTGGAATACACAACTTCAGTTTTAGTTCATGCCTCGCACCTGCCCCGATATCTTGTGACCTGGAGGACGAGAGAGATTTTGGCCCTTACCATTAGTTTCAATTACACCCTGTCTGAGGAGTGTTTGGCTTGGCTTGAAAAAAAGGCAGAGGTTGGGCCGTCTTTGGCATAGAGCCACTTGACTTAGCTGTGCCCCTAGTTTTACTGCTTTGATATTTTCTTTTCAAGTTTTAAGATGTAAAAGCAACTTTGATCTAAATCAAAGAGTTGGAGAATGTACTTGTGTTGAAATCAATAAAATTAAAGTTGTGAGAACTAAAAATTTTCCTTTCAGTCCCAAAAATGGTCCAAGTTGTAAAAGAGTAAAATTCTGAACAAAATCAACTTTTATTAAAACTCTTCAAAACAATTTTCGGAAACAATTACCACTTGACGCGCATAGAATCAATTCTCAAGATGCACAATCCTGAATCAAAAGAAATCATAACTGCCCCTGATTGCATATCACTGCTGCTCTGCACTGTAATCAGCTTTTCTTCCCGAAATAAAGAGCACAACTGAACTAATAGATGGTGAACAAAGATGACCTGACCAAGAAAACAGATAGGACAGTTGAATTGGAGATAGTTACGGCCAAACTTTGGGATGAAGTTGCCTACGTATCCAAAAAATGGGAATCAGGCCTTACGTAGTTCGGTTCAGGTTCACTCAAGTATTAACTCTCTCCTTTTACGCTCTAACTTTTGCCAAAGTCGTCCTTTAGGGTTTTCAACCTTGCGACCTCAGTTTTTCTTTATTTCTAATTTTTCGTGCTCTAACTTTTGCCTAGGTCGCCCTTTTGGGTTTTCGACCTAGCAAGCCTCTCAGGGATAGTATTTCTTCAACTTGTCCATGTTGATTGGTTGTGAGAACTCCAGGCCATCCAAGTCCATAAGAATAACCACCCCTTCTGACCAGATTGACTTGATGATGTAAGGACCAGTCCAGTTAGGTTTGAACTTGCCCCTAGGGTCATGAATGGGAGCTCGGTTGTCTTTCAGTACCATGTCCCCTTCTTGAAGATTTGTGGAATTTCACTTTCTTGTTAAAAGCCCTGGCAATTCGACGTTGGTAGCCCTAGACATGATACAATGCTCTTAGCTTTCTCTCATCAAACAACATTAACTCATCAAACCTACTTTGCTGCCAATCTACCTCTGCTATTTGACACTCGGCTATAACTCGTAGCGAGGGCACTTCAATTTGGATCAGGAAAACAGCCTCCATCCCATAGACAAGAGAATAGGGGGTTGCCCCTGTAGATGTTCGGATTGAGGTTCTGTAGCCCCAAAGAACAAATGGCAATTTATCTGGCAAATCCTTGTAGGTTTCCACCATCTTCTGCAGAATTCTCTTGATATTTTTGTTTGCAGCCTCGACGGCTCCATTGGTCTATGGCCTGTAGGTTGATGACTTATGGAAAGCCACATTATATTTCTCAAGCAAGTCTATCACCACTTTCTTGAAGTGCAACCCATTATCAGAGATAATCTCATTTGGAACTCCATACCGGCAGATGTTGTTGTTCTGGATGAACTTAGTCGCATGCGTCGCTTTCAATACAAAGTAAGACTGAGCCTCCACCCATTTCGTGAAGTAGTCGATTGCTACCAGAATGAATTCATGCCCGTTTGACCCCTTTGGCGTGACTACACCGATAACGTTTATCCCCCAGACAGAGAATGGCCATGGTGAAGTCATGTTGTAGAGCTTTGATGGCGGAATGTTCATGTGATCGGCATGAATCTGGCACTTGTGACATCGTCGAACAAAACCAATACAATCCTCTTCCATGGTTGACTAGTAGTAGCCTTGTCTAAGGATTTTTCGGACGAGCATCACACCATTCATATGGGCTCTGCACTCTCCTCCGTTGTAACGCCACGACTTCCGGGTCGTTAATAAATCAAATCAACCACAAATTTATAATTGCAGATAACTCAAAATCCCAAATATACAAATCGTCTCCATAAATAATTAACTCAAATGTCTCCAAAACATAAATTATACAAATCTCCAAAATAATATATAGTTGTGGACTAAAAAAATCTCCAACTCAAATAATCTCTTTAGATGCTTCAACTCCAATCACCACTAAATTTGCTCCACGCCTGAAAAATAAATTAATTCGGGAAGTATACAATACAACAAGAATAACAAGGCTCGGATAGAAAATAAATCAACGGAGGTCCAACAATTACACAATTGATTAGATTCGATAATCAAGCAATTTACCAAATTGCACAAACAAGTCAATTTGACATATGATAATTTATCCAGAACCAAATACCCGGTCCTACTCGGTACATGACCAGTGACTGGCCTCACCCCCCTCACCCAAGCACAACCACTTATCCAGGCTATTGGTACAAAGCATATTGGCAAAGTCCACTCGATCCATGTACGGAGCATTTCCACGTCATTTAGCCAGACAAATCAACATTTCCAACACAGAATAACTACACAGAGTTCATCCAATGACTAGAGTAATCAAATGAATCAACAACGAATAATTCCACAGGATTTATCAAACGATCAGAATAATCAAGAGGAGTACAAATTTATGGGAATTAAAAATAAACTCTTTGCAAAGAGAATTTAGGGAAGCATATTGTATACCACCGAATTACCTCAAATCAATCTCCTCCGTCTCCAACACTCGAATCTCGATCTTTCTCCATGAATCTCCAAAGTGGCATAAGGTATGTAAGATTCTACAACTCTCTTCCTTTACGAAAATGCTTACACTCACTCTATACACACTTAATCTAAACTCAAAATTTCTATAATTTAAGAGATAACAAAATGAGAGAGATAGAGATATGGATGGATCAAGAAGAAGAATGATAGAAATGGTTGAGAGGTGAGCTCAATTTATAGGCAAGGATGCTTGGGACAAAAGAAAAGGAAAAATAATAAAATAAAGTTTACTTGGTGGACAAGAAAGGGGTGTATTGGTACTCGTGCTTCTAGAATGCCATGATTACAAGCCTTGAGAATTGATCCCTCACGCTCTCCTAGGTTGGCCGGCTATGGGGAAGGGAAAAGGAGAATATTTTATTCAATATATGTGTACTATGGACATATTCCCAATGTATATATAAAGAATTGGTACCAAGGTCATCATTGCTCCAAGATTTCAAGGGATTTGTTTGTACTAAAGTACAATGATTATGGCCTAGGAGGTATGATGGCTAGCCATGTGCTCAAGATTTGGAGAGATTTTCCTATTTATTTTGTGTACAAATTCCATAGATATTGTGTACAAAAAAATTTGATGAATAAGAGGTACAAATATATATATATACAATGGTACTAACTTCGGATCAAAAAAAGGAAATTTACTTGGTGTCCAAGAATAATGAAAAAAAATATATTAGAAAACAAAAGAGATGAATAATAATGAGGTGGAGAGAAAAAGAGATAAAATAAATGGAGAAAATAAGTTAGATTCTCATCTAAATATCTCACCACCAAACTACCACTAATATCTCACACTAAAATATTAATACCTCAAAAATTCGGGGTTTCACATCCGTGGATGGCCTCCATAAGGTGCTTTGATTCCTCTTCCTCAATGCATAGTTTATGCATTCCCAAATGACCTCTTTTGTACAACTTGCCTTCGCAGATAATAAATTGAACGGCCAGACGCCGTATTCCCTTTTTGTCCTTGGCATTTGCTCCTAGTGGATACGCCTCCTTTTTCGAGGAAATTTCAGATATCGTAGTACAAGGGGTTCTTGTTTGAAGCCTCATCTATCGTGGCAATGGTTTCATAGGCCGGAGTGTACTTCTGTTCAATAATGATGGATGTATCTTGACTCCCAATGGAATGTCTACCATAGGCGATAGAGTTGCTAGTGCATCAGCGAACCGGTTGCTCTCCCTTAACAGATGGGTAAACGTTAGCTTTTCAAACCTCGAAATTAGCATATTCAAGACCTGATGGTAAACCTTCATTTTCTCTTCTTTAACCCGTCATTCTCCGTTGGCTTAAGACACAACCAAGTTCGAATCCCCGATGACATGCAGCCTTTTGCCCCTAGTTCGAGGGTGGCTACTAAACCATCAATACACGCCTCATATTCTGCTTCATTGTTGGAAACTTTAAACTGGAGTTTGAAGGCTAAGGGTATATGGGAGCCCTCAGGTGTTATCTGCAATACACCGATCCCATAACCATATTTATTGGCTGCTCCATCAAAGTACATCGTCCACGTTTTCTCATCTATTTGTAGAATATCTTCATCTGGGAACAAATACTCCACTACTTTATCCCCCTCTACTGTGTGATCTACCATGAATTCTGCTACAACTCTCCCCTTAACCGACTTGTGTATAACATATGTAAGATCAAATTTGGAGAGAAGAAGCAACCAACGAGCTAGCCTACTCGTAAGCACTGGTTTCTCAAAGAGATATTTGATGGGAAACCAGGATTACAGAGTGAGCTAACAGGTAATGCCTCAACTTTCGGGTAGCCCATACCAAGACTAGACAAGATTTCTCAAGGAGAGTGCAACGGGTCTCGGAATCTAGCATTTTCTTGCTCAAGTAGTAGATGGATTTCTCCACCGTGGCCTTAAACTCTTGACCTAACATGCACCCCATGGTTGAGTTTGTCACTGACAGGTACAAGATTAGCGGTTTTCCCGATTCTGGAGGTGATAACACAGGTGGATTCTGTAGGTACTGCTTAACTTGTTCTAAAGTGAATTGACAGCAATCGTCCCATTGGAATTTATTTCCTTTCTTCAAGAGACCAAATAGTGGTTCACAAGTCAAGGTTAGTTTTGAAATAAGCCGCCTTATGAATTACACTTTACCCAGAAAGCCACGTACCTCATTTTCAGTCCTTGGTGGTGGCATTTCTAAAATGACCTTGATTTTAGAAGGATCTACCTCAATTCCTCTCTGTGTGATCAAGAATCCAAGCATTTTTCCTGTTGTTATGTCGAAGGTGCATTTTTGTGGGTTCAACCTTAATATATACTCTCTGATCCGCTGAAAGAATTTCTCTAAGGCAGTGTAGTGGGCCTCTCGATCTTTGGATTTGACAATCATATCGTCCACGTACACTTCAACCTCTTTATGGATCATGTCGTACAGAATGGTAGTTGCAGCCCTTTGATAAATGGCCCTAGCATTTTTCAACCTAAACGGCATGACTCGGTAGCAATAGGTGCCCCTATAGAGTAGTGAAAGCGGTTTTCTCCTTATCCTCGGGTGCCATCAGAATTTGGTTATACCCGGAAAACCCCTCCATGAACGAGAGCAATGCATGGCCCGCGGTGAAGTTTACCAACTCATCAATATGTGGCAGCGAAAAATCTTCCTTAGGGCAAGCCTTATTCAGATCCCTGAAGTTGACACAGACTCTGATTCTGCCATCCTTCTTCGAGACTAGAACAATATTGGCTAACCACGTTGGATAATCAGATACAAGAAAGAACCTTGCCTCGATCTGTTTGGTAACTTCTTCCTTGATCTTCAAAGCCCAATCTGGACGAACTCTGTGCAACTTTTGCTTAACTAGTTGGGCCTCAGGGTCAAGAGGGATCTGGTGCTGTACAATCTCAAGATTGATTCCTGGGCATGTCTTTTTAGGACTATGCAAAAATATCTTTGAAATTTTTTAATAAAAACGCTTGCGTTCCTCCGAAGACAGTGTGGACCCGATCTGGACCAAGCAAGGATCTTCCTCAGTGCCTACATTAATTGATACAATTTTATCTGTACAAGGCTTAAAACGCCTCTCCTCCTCATGATCAACCAAATTTTTCAAAGCCTGAGGAATTTCTTCCTCTTTGTTTATGTCAAAATTTTGAAAATTAAAATCAGTACAACAAACCAAAGGCACAGAGAAGTAGGCAAAGTCCACAACATTCCCATTCAAAAAGTCTAGATCTTCGGTTACAGTGGACTCAAAAGAAAAGCTAAAAGACGATCTGGAGAGGACTTTGGTGTCTGGGTTACCACTTCCAAAAGTACCAGACTCAGAGGAACTCGAATCTGACTTCGACTCCACAGACTCAGTGGAATCAGATCCGGACTCACTATCCGATCCAGAACTGTTGATGATGCCTTGGTCAAACTTCCAAACCCGGTGTGGAGCCTCAAATACATCCACGATAAGATTGGAGAAATCCCCTGCTGGGTTATCCCTGATCATTGAGATAGTAAAACTATTCCCCAAGTTGGTGGTCTCAGCTCCAGTAGTAGAACTTGTCAGTAAGTAAGCAAGCGCTTTTCCCAATAGCTCCTCCTCTTTGATGTCCAGGTTTGCAGTCCTGCCTTGATCTGCACTAGGGCTCAGGTCTGCTTGTTCATCCTCCTCTTTTGGTAACTGGTATCTGAAAAGGATCTCAAACCCCGGATACCTTGTTTTGTTTCCCAATCAGACCAGGGCTCTAGAAATCCACAAAAGGGGAAGTCTTCCCCTTGGCGGACAAAGCTTCCATTCAAGATTGGTTTGTGGACTAACTCATACTACTTCCCAGTCCTCTTTGCTTTCAGCCTTTCTCTTAGTTCCTACCATTTCCTTTGCCAATCTACAGCGGTAGGTTTGTATCCCAGCCCAAAGGCATGAGGGTTGTGATTGATCTCCTTAGCAACAGTACCTCCCTGTCTGCCACTTCGGCCTAGTCCCGATCCGAGCATATGCCCCTGTTTGTTCATCATATAGATTGATTGGGCACTCATATAGTCTCCATCACCCTTTGCGATGATGGTTTGGACCAACCGGGCTTCTTCCAGAGAAAAGCTAGAAAGGAATATGTTTTCTTCCCCATGTATGATTTCCAATAAAGGTGTGGTGGTTCCCTGGGGAGGATGGATCACAGAGTTACCATACATAGTGGTAATCCCGCCTTTGAAGGGGTACTTTCCTAACCAATGGACTGTTGATGATACAGCCTTCATCTGATGTAGCTAGGGCCTTCCCAATAATAGGTTGAATGTGGCTGGAACGTCCATGACATGGAATTCCACCTCATGTTCAGACGGGCCGATTAGGATTTTGCTCTTGAATGTTCCCATAACATCTTGACTCGTATTGTCATAAGTCCGGATGGCTTGGGTCATGGGTGTAAAGTCAATTGGCCTCAAACTGATGGCATAGGCAGTTCTCACTGGACACACATTGATCGCTGATCCAGTATCTATTAACACTACCGGAATCCACTTCTGTCGACTTTCGAAGGTTACATATAAGGGAAGGTTGTGGCTAGCACCCTCAGGTGGTAACTCTTTATCTGTAAAAGATATCACCGGCGTAACGTCCCCAGATGTTACCAGCGATACTAATTAGTTGGTAGTGGTATCAGTAGGCAGCTTAGTCTGGTTCGTTGCCTCTAACAATGCTTGTCTATGCTCTTAAGATGCCATTATCAGCCCCCAGATTGATATGTCGGCCTGAATCTTCTTGAGATGTTTTAAGACCATGTTTTCCTCAACATCCTTCTATTTTTCTCTCTCAGCCTCCTTGTTAAAGGTCTCTGGCTAGTCTAATGTTGCGGGTTTGAAGTACCGACTGCTCCAGGTCATATGATTGATCTCGTTGGTATACCAAGTGTTATCTAGGGTATCAGTTTTCCAACCTTCGTTAGTGTACGCAAGACTTAGGTCGCTATCTTCCCCCCACTCTCCTATAGTCATGGCCGGGCTGGCATCAAGTTCTATCTGGAGCATGTTAACATCATGTGCCCCATTATTATACCATTCTTCCTCCATTACAGCTCGGGTTTCAACATCCTGGTACCTTCTAAGTTTCCTTAACATTCTCTTCCGATCACTAGGTTCCCACTCGGTTTTCTTGGTGTTTTGAACACTGTCAGTTGTGGACTCAGCCTCTTCTTTCTCTTTTCCCCTTTTCTATTCCAAAGCTATCTTCACCTGAATCTCCTCTATCCCCTTCCTTTGAAATTGTTCTAGTGCCTGTTCTTTTTAAGTAAAAGGAGCAGCCTCAGCCTTGCCCCTAACAACAATTCCCTCCTCTGTACCAGTCTCTCCTATCTGTTCCTCCACATCTAACTCTTCCTCACTCAACCATCCATTTCTTGTTTCTAGTTGGCTCGAGTCCCACCATCCCACCTGTACACAGCTTGTATCTTTTTCTTCAAAGAAGTAAAGATCCTCCAGATCCTCTTCTAATTCTGCCAGATCCTCCTCTAGGTTTGCTAAGTCATTCAAGCCTTTCTCGGGCCACTCATTCTGATTCTGCGCCATTTGGTCTTCCCCGATAGCATTAATGCTGAGAAAGTCCGGCAGTATGACCACTAGCTTCGATTGATCGATGGCCACAATGTATAAATTGGGATCATACTCCTCTGCGAGCGAGACCCCCTTCTCTATGACATGGGTATCAGATGACCCTGTCTTCAGTGCATTCTTCTCTTCCTCTGTCTCTACTACCACGGGCCTAGGTTGGGCTTTGTGGTGTTAAATCCATTATGCACATGTTTGTGCCTTCTGGAATGACCACCTCCGGTTTTGGCAGATGGAGTGAGGTAATGTATGTGCTAGGGTTGAAGGTGGGTGGTAGTGTATGGATGTGGTTAATGTTTCTAGGCAAGGGGGACTTGGTTGTGTGTAGGAAGTGGGTTAGTTGTTACGTTTGGTTTGGTGGGTGGGGCGATGACTTTGTTGTCAATGAGATCATGGATCTCGTGACGTAGACGGTAGCATATGTCTGTGGGATGGCCCTATTGTTGGTGGAAGATAAAGTACTGGGTAGGGTCATGTTTGGGTGGCAATGAATCTGGAAGTGGATGAGGATCAAGAGGCTTAAGATGCCCCTTTTGCATTAATAGCTTGAGGGCGTGGGTTGGGCTCACGTGGAAGGGAGTAAAAACTCTTCGATTCTGGAGTGGACCGGTACTTTGTAAAGGTTATAAGGTTGTGGCAATAGAAAAAGGATCAACCATCTTGGCCATCGAAACAACAGTACTGACATCCACAGGCCATGGAATAGTGCTACTTCTAGCATTAGTATTCCGAGAGAATGGCCTTCTTGCGAGTTCACTTGTTCTGTGGATGATATCCTTTTTGAATGCACTCTCAATCTGGCCCCCCAGCTTATGTAAGGAAGCAAATGTAGATAGTGGTGCCACTATCATCTTATGCAGCATGTCTGGCTCAAGGTTCTGGACCACTAGTCAGTCTTGTTCTCTTTCAGCAGGCCTATTTGTCATTCGGGCTGCCTTGGCTCTCCACCGAGCAAAAAAATCAATGAATGATTCTTTGGGGTTCTGGGTAGTAGCCTCCAGCTCATTAATGGTTACCTCTATCTAGGTGTTATAAGAGTACTGATTGACAAAAGCCTCAGATAGCTCCTCACAATTCCGCTTTGTTAAGTCTTCCAATTTAGCGTACCAGATGGCCGCCACATCAAACAAGGTTCTCCCAAACAAGGAAAGCTTCTGTGTCGTGGACAAACCCATGGGCCTCAATACATCCGAAAAAAACTGAACACGCACAATTGGGTCCCCACTCCCATCGAATACGTCGATGTGGGGCATCTTAAATTTCTTCGGTAATCTGACCGAAGCCTTAGTGTACCCATCTTCGATATCTGGAATGGAGTTAAAGCCTTGGGATTTCTTCCATGCTTTCTCCAATCTAGCAATCTTGACCAAGGTTCGGATCAATTTCATTGATATCAAAAGGAAAAATCCCTGCAGGAGGTTGAACCGGGGGCCGATAAGCTGGAGCCGGGGGAAACATGTCCTGAGGATCTGGGACTGGCAGATTTTCAATGGATGGGGGTGGATCAGGATTTGGCTGAGCAGTTAGGATTAGATGCACGGTTGATGCGGACGCCCCAGATGTACGTCGTAGATCGGCAATAATCTCATCTTGTGCAGCCATCCTCTGGTTTGCAGTGTCCATAGTTCTTTGGAAAGCCATCATCATGGCAGCGAATTCCTCTATGTTCTGTGCTGTGTTATGTGCCATTGCTAGTCTGGGTGAACTAGATGTTGGTGAACTGATTGAGTAAGAACGAATAGGTGTTTGCGGAGTGCTTTGTACTGATGCTACTGATTGTCTATTCTTTTTTCATCGGGTGACTAGGGGAAGCGAGACTAACATGGGTTGACCACCAACAAGGTCCTGAGCTTTGTAAAGCCTACCAAAACAAGTCCACACAACTTGGGGAATATCGGGTCTTTCTAAAGCTGTGATGGTAAACTACCTAGCAAAAAGAAAGAAAGAAAAACAAAATCAAAATCGAACAGCACTTCGGCCCCAATTCATAACAGTCAAAACACATATCTAAACTGTAATCCCCATTGAACTCTGTTCTCAAACTTTTACTAATATGAACCATCCTGTACAGTCTCACTATAAAAGAACAATCAAGTAAAAGAACCAAAACACCCCTATGAGGGGGTAGGGTTACCCTGTCCTAGATTTTTAGCATGATCTAGGCTGCACTATTTCAAACAACGAGTTTCACAACATCCTGCAAATGGGTGGCATCCTGTCTTAAGTTGGAATAGTCACTATAGCTTCACTATATGCAACTAGGTCGAACAGTCAAAAAGGTACCTCAGCAAGAATACCTAATATACCTCTCATACCTAACACCGAGAAGTGAAAGGTGGATCAAGCGGTACAGCGGTAATCCAGATCCAAGGGTTGTGTTTCCAACATGGCAGAGCCCATGACCGGTCAGCCTTTTGGTAAGCCTTTTGGGCAAGCCTTCGGCAAACCGTCCTAGAATAGTAGTCGGAAAACACAGTGACTTAAAGAAACCATGCAAATGCAATACAAATAACATATAAATGTCAATAAAATTTCACATCATGAGTTTCAAGTCAAGTTCTCTAATTCCCCAGCAGAGTCGCCAGAAACTGTAGCCCGACTTTCCGCGCTCCTTTTGGAAGGCGAATAGCCCTATAGTTCGAACTCCACCTGTGGTTTTGAATTTGATTTCACAAGTGCAATGTGAAATAGTGAAAACACAAAAAAGAGTCCAAATTTGGCAATTCTTTTTGGAAAATCGATATTTTTAATCAAATGCCAAAAATTGATTGCTTTGCCAAATTTCAGAGTCGCCACCTAAAGATTTTCGAGAAATTTAGGAAACCTGAGACTCGTGCCAAAGGCCATTAGTCCGTCATCACCAAAGTGTCTCGGCTCGGGAACTTAGGTACGAGAGAGGAAGGTCATGAATTGAGCAACCCATTCGCCCGATCAAAGATCGGCCTCTACTAATCGTGATGTAATTTTTATTTACATTATATGCTCTTGTTTCGGTTTTTATTAGCTATTTTTACTATGTGATGCGCACATAAGTATAGACTAATTTGCAAGAATTGGAACACTTGATCTCATGTTTGGTTTTGAAAAGGGTTTGTGAATATGCCACTTGAAAAAGTGGGCTAAAAATTTAATCAAACTAACCTAATTCAAGCAACTAGCCTTCATCCACAGGTATTCAAACAGTTATATCATTTAAGCAATTAGCCTCATGGAAGTATGCTTTGACATAGTAACACAAACATTCGATGCAAGATGCTAAAACTCAAAATTGCTCACCTAGAACTCCGAGCCAAAACAAAGCAAAATAATTAGAAAAAATATGCATGCTCCTAATTAAATGCAATATGACTAAATGCAACGCACACATTTATGTAATTTATAGGCTCAGCTATGAGCATGGCATATGATTTCATCTAAGGCATACGATAAAGCACATATTCAAGTAATGAATTTGAACATTTGATATTAGGTTTGCATGATGAGTCAAGCCTTGGATGCATGCAAGACAATGTATGCAAAGCATAAGAATGCTAATTTGAAAAAATGATGTCCTATACTAACCATCGTAAGCAAGTAAGTAAAAGGGAGAACGACATGGGGTTGGAAAACATACAACTTATTACATAATTTGCCCTTGTGCAAGAGGGTGCGAATCAAAGTTTGAAAGTCCGAATTAAACTACTTATTACAAGACCGAATGAATAAATTAAAGAATTAACTAGCTAACTATGCTACTACAACAAGGATAACCATGACAAGTAAACTAGCTATTTAAGTTAATTAACTATAACAATTACAAATAAACAATAATAAATTAATTTACTACAACACTACTAGTTAACAATACTAAAATAAGAATAAATGGATTAATTAATTACAACACTGATAATGATGCAAGCAAGGATGCACAAGGGTTGCATGCACATGCACAATGTCTAATAATAGCTTTGTCTGCCCAAGCTTGCTATGTTTCACCTTCAGCCACTGCCCTCTGTTTTCTGCAAAGATACACTACCGACCAAATATTGATGACCGGTCGGCCCTCAATGAAGCCCGACCGGGCCTAAAGAAGGCTGACCGTGACTCAATGTCATGTAAAATTCTATTTTGTGCTCTGAAGTGAAAATAGTGCAGACAAAGTGTTCTGAACTCTGTTTGTCCTTCCTATACTTCTCTGTCATGGGAAAGCCTCGAGAGAAGGTTAGAATTGTTTCCAAAACCATCAATGAGGAAATTGATTGCTTGATGATTTCAATGTACAATTTGGACAAAAAATCGATAAATGAAATAAACAATAACCACCCCTCCCTTCCATCATGGAGTGAACTCAAAGAGGGAGGTAGAGATGCTTCAAGGTTCATCAAGACGTCATGGACTGATGTAAAAAAACTCTTGACACAACGAATTCGGCATAACGTCTGGCTAAATCCCAAGCAATATAACTCATTTTCTTTGTGTGGGTTGATTCATTTTAAGCCAAATTCATTAGTCTTTAACATCCTTTAATCCATGAAGTCCAAGATGATTGTTACATCCACTAAAGATTACATCCACTAAGTGAGAAGTATGTCAAACGGGCGGTGATTCTCATCATGAAAAAGAGGCTACACCGTTGGCAATGAACCTCCGTAGAGATTAAACCATTAAGCGTAAATCACTATTTCATGTTTTGAATAACCATCAACCAATTGAAACAACTCTCAAATAAAAGAGATAAATGGCAAGTTGATTATTAAAATGAGGTCCTTAAACATGGAAATGAGTTAAAGAAGAGCTAAGAACAATGTACAACATGTTATGTATGCAAACTTATGAGACATCAACCAAGCTAATCAAAGCATGAACTATTTAAACAACTTAGGACAACCCTAAAACAGCCGTAAATAGATGAAAAACATTGACTTGGAATGCATGAAAAATGCTTAAAAAGCTAAACAACAAAGAGAGGAAACGAGACTAGTAAGCAAGAACAAGGAGGGGTGGCTAACCCCTCCACCTTTAAAACCTCAAAGCATGATTTTTAGCCTTTTTTTTTAACTCTGAAAATCAGTGTAGAGAACAAAGAAAAAGAGTGTAAAAGTAAGGGTTTGAGCTATAGGTAAAGGTGTAGAAAGAGTGTAAATTCTCTCTATCCTTTTGGTAGCTCTCCAAACCCAAACTCAAGCACTTAGAATAGAATCAAAGCAACATGAAACTACAAGAACTATATAGCAAATGAAAGAACAAGAAGTAAAAGATAGGATGGCAAGCTTTACCTCTCAAAGAAGTAAGCTTTTTGTTTGTGAATCAAACTAAGTCCTAACACACTCTCAAGCTTGAATTATGGTCTTCAAGGCTCAACTAAGGTTCCTAAGCTAAGGTGTGAAGGTGTATATGGTGTATGGATATAGGTTCAAGGTGGTAGGTTATCTCAAAGTGTTGCTTGCACAAGAAGAATGAGAAGAGGGAGCTCTCAAGGTGATGTAGAGGCTTTCTTGAAATTCTTCAACCCTCAAAATAGAGACATATGGTCGTTTTTATAGAATTTCAGCCAAAAATATCTTCAAAATGGATAGTTGGCGGCCTCCTGCCCAGAATAGTGTTTCTCGCTACTAAGGCATGGCCGGCCGTCAATAGCCACGGTCGGCCCTCAATGAGGCACGGCCGGGCGTCAATGCATTCCCCTGTTTTTCTATTTTTGCCTCAGCATAGGGTGGCACAATGTGCAAAAATGGATTTCTGGGGTATAATCAGTGGGAATATGGAAGGTTTGGGATTGTTTTGGAGCTTAAAGATGGCCCCTTAGTTGAGATCTTGAACCACGCACAACACCACTTTCATCATCGAGTGTACCAGACAAAGCGCTCGAGCCTTACGGGTGGTCAAAAATGAGATGTCCAGTGTCCACACACACGCTCTGTATATTGCTAAACATAATTCAATTCTTCGTAGTGTGTTTCTAATTCATTTCCTCATTTTTGTGGCTTAAACCATGGCTTAAGAATGCTTGGAATGGAATGAGGATGCAATTATGCACTTTGAAAAACTTAGCAAAATTTCAAAAATAGTGTAGTTCGCTCCAGCGATGCTTTGGTCGCTCAAGCGGACCCCTTGGTCTGCAAAACTTCTGGATGTTGATGATTTAGGCTAGAGCCAACTTTTGGTCGCTCGAGCCAAGTGTCGTGCAAAGGTGATTTCACTCGAGTGAAGCTTTGGTCACTCGAGCCAACTCCACATATCTGCAAAAGTACTGAGAGCATGCAAGGTGCGCGAGAGGGAAGAGTTCACCACTCAAGCGATAAAGCAGAACTCGGGAATTTTTAGATTTGCTTCCTAAGTTCAAAACTCCATTTCAAAGCATCAAAACTCATTCTTTTTGGCCAAAACTTAAGAAAACATTTAGAAACTTGTGTAAAAACATGAAATTAAGATTAATTCACAAAATCAAGACCCAAAGCCAAATCAATTCTTCAAAACCATGCTTGAAACTTTATGTATATAACATGCATGTATTTATTTGGAGTTCTTTCTTCTTCAAATATGAATATATGAAGTGATATATATAAAATCTCATTGAGCTCTCATACTTTAACAAAAACAAACACTTGCATGTGAGAATGAGGTGGAAATTAAACACAAAATCCATGAACTATGCATGCATGCATGTATTAATCTCAAATTCCATAATCTAAGCTCAATTCTTATATTAGTCTTCTTAATTCTCTTGAATTCATGCATCTAATGCTTCCCATACAAAGTTTAAAGGTTGAATTCTCACCTAAAGTCTTGAATTTGTAAGTGTAGGAGCTTAATCTTCCCAATTCTCCTAAATTCTTCCCTTTTCTAGCTTGAATCCAATTCTTTTCACCCTCTCTCTCTCTCTCTCTCTCTCTCTCTCTCTCTCTCTCTCTCTCTCTCTCTCACGTTTTCTCTCTCTCTCTAGAGCTCTCTAGACAAATTTTGAGTTCATGATATCAACTCAATCCACTCCTACTGCACGGGAGTATCCGTCGGTCAGCGTCAGGTCGGCCCCTAGGGCACTATTCGCCTTGGGAGTGGTTCGGCCATCAAGCTACTTTGTGAGGTAGGGGACCAGACTGGTGACTGCTGTAGTTGTTGTCTACAGGGTATGTCAAGCTAATTCAATGTGATTAGAGTTAATCTAATCTAACTTATTAATGAATTTATTCTAATTATTTGATTCCGAATCAATTTCAGATTAAACTTACATAATATTCTAAAAATTCTAAATTTTGCATTGACCTAATCAATTTCGTGTTCGGATGCCACTAAGGTCTTAAATTTTCATATCGAAACAGAATTCTAAATAGATAATCCTACAACAGATAGATAGAAATACAAATAACATGCAAATCACACAATTAACACACGACTTCATTTAATCACTTCATTAACACTCTTAATTATGGATTAACGATTAATTACGGATCAGGGTTGTCACAGATGGAGCAAGATCTAGAAGGATATAATGAAATGTTTGAAGAATATGATGAGAATTATAATCTTAATGATGTCATCGGTGATGAACGGGTATGAAATGTAGAGAACACAATAGATTGACAAAACCAAGGGCAGTTTGGCAAAACCATAGGTTGAAAAGATTACACCTCCATGTGACTGCACCACCAGATGTCTCTTGTTCATAAAGAATATGTGATCACCATGTGACCATACCACCTCTGCTTACTTGCCTTTTTTTGTCTTTTGACAACGATAAAATATAATATGTAAAATGTTTTATATGTATAGATTAGGTTGAAGTCCAAACTTGAAGTCCATAAGGTACCTATATAAGGGCCTTAAGGGAAAGCAAGAAGGGATGCAGATTACATAGAGCATACTTGAAACTAAGAAAAAAGTCTAGTTCTCAAGCTTTGTAGAGCAAACAACACTCTAGCAATCTAACTCTACATACACCACTTTCCTTGTAAATTTTTGTTCAATAAATAATTTTTTTTTTCATTTCCAAAAAAGAGTGTGTTACTACTGTATGTCAAATTATTGATCTTAGGTCTCCTACATAATCAAAGAAACAATTTCTGAAGTTATGGCCCAAGGTAGGAAATGAAATAGATATGTGTTGAGCTTGATCTAAGGAAGGAAAGGTTGATGTTAGCCACCTCTGTAAACTGGAAGCTTGATAACGCTAGAACCCTAAGTCGACTACATTCAGGTAACAATCAAAATCTTTAGATACTATTTTTATTTTGAAAGTATAGTTGGCCTAAATCAAAACATCCTAATAATATAAGAAGTAACAATAATAAAGTTTTTTTTTTATGAGTATTTATCACCATTTCTATATTCAAGATCTATTGTTAGATCGTATTCAAATAATAGTATTAATAGTAAACTGTCAACAACAACATAATTTTTTACAAAATCTACTAAATATTGGTACTACTAAAGATATAGGCCTTGTTTGGCTTGACTTTGGGAAAAAGATTTTGGAGAAAATTTTGTTTGGTTTGTAATTTTTCTCAAAAAAATTCTAAAATCACTTTCTCTCTCCTACGCATTAATCAATCACTTTTTCTCTCTCCCCTTTCCTTTTCAATCACTTTTTCTCTCACATACATCTACTCAATTACAACAAAATATCAAATCATCCGAAACTCCCAAACTCCAAAACTATTTTCAAAATATACAACCAAACAAAATACAAAAATTTCTAAACTCTTTCCCCAAAATATTTTTTGAAAACTTATCTCCCAAAGTCAAACCAAACAAGGCCATAGAATTTACTAGAAAAAGAGTCAATAAAATAACTTAAGAAATCATCTATTATCAACAACAACTAGATATAATATCAAAAAAAAAAATTATATTCCATATCAATGCCACATAAGCAATCCACATCATTTGAACAATTTGGGCCATCTCATTCACACAGGCAATCTAGCACTACCCCTCATTAATAGTGTCATGCCCCCAATTTTTATGACTTGGATCATTTACCAAATTCCTTATAAACCATTTCTAATCATGATTATAGAAACACCACAAACTAAATAGAATATAAGAAGTTCTCTCTATCTCTTTCTCTCTCTCTCTCTCACTCTCTCATAATTACAATGAATGAATGTTAAACACAATCAATTATACATGCCCCCGTGGGCCTACATGGGAGATTTCAAGATAAAATGAATACATCGAAAGAACCACTTCAACATCGTCACCCTTCAATCAATCATTTAAAATTTACACAAAGATAGACTCAAACAAAATAAATAATGACTCCTGGATCTGCAAATTGTGGTTTCATACTCCATTCCTATAAAAATATTTAAACAACATGGGATGAACACAAGATCCAGTATGGATCTACAATAATTCTCAACAATAAGATCAATAGATTTATGCGATCATGAATGCTATCAGGTGATACATACATAAATAATGTACCATTGAATATGCAAAAGAGATTACCTGATTAGACACTCTTTTCACAAAATTCCACTTGACATTTTAAAGAAAAACATATTTATCATCTTCATCTCTTTTCAATATTTATCATCTTCATCTCTTTTCAAAACCTTTTTGAACACTGCGGTGAAAACGAAGAGGAAGAAATTCCTCGGGTTTTGCAAAAATTTGATCATTTGAGAGAAAGAAAGGCATGCTAAGCCCTTAATGAATGAGATCATGCTTGTTAATGTGAGTACTGAGAAGGACCCTGGCCTTGATCTAGATTGGTCCCACACTGTCTTCAGCGCGAGCGATTTGTCGCTTTCTTAAAAGATTTCAAAAAATGTTTTACGCAGAAGACCTGTGTGGAATCGCTCTTGAGATGGTGCAGCTTAGGATCGCTCTCAGCCTCGAGACTCGACCCCTCATTTTCAAACCTTGGACTTCAATTCAAAATGTTCAACTACAACGTGAGGCCTGCGTGGCCAAATTCAAAGCAACCCTCGAACTAGGGGCAAGAAAGTCAGATCAAGAAGATCAAGTGTTTTCAACAGAAGCTTGCAAAGCTGGATCAGAAGCATCCCTCAAACTAGGGGCAAAAGAATTTCAAATATGCTCGAAGAGTAAACAAAAAAAATGAAGACTGGCAAGAATGCCAAATCCCAAAAGGGGGGAAAGAAGAAGATATCGCTGAAGGACAACCGAGTTCCTATCCACAACACTAGGGGCAAATTCAACCCCCCGTTGGATGGACTTTTACATCGTCAGCAAACAGCAGCCACTCTCTTGGATTCAGGCGGATTCGAGATTTCAGAACCATTTGACATGGACAAAGCTACACTTTTACCCTTGAGAGGCTCGCTGGGCCGAAAACCCGGAAGGGCGACCCAGGCAAAAGTTAGAGCAAAAAGAAGAAAAAGAACAAAAAAAAAGAAAGAAAAATACAAAGAATGAAAAAAAAAGAAAAAAGAAAAGTGAAGAAAATGAAAAGAAAAGATAAAAAAGAAAAAAAGAAAAAAGAATTGAAAAGAAAAGAAGAACAAAGCTCGCAAGGTCGAAAACCCGCAACGGGCGCCTTGGCAAAAGTTAGAGCCTAAAAAGGAGAGGTTAAATACCCGAGTGTACCTTAACCCCGAACTACGTAAGGCTTGATTCCCATCTAAGGGATACGTAGGCAACTTCATTCTGAAGTCCAGCCATAAACACTTCCAATTCAAGTGTGTCCATGTATTGGTTTTGATGGTCCTCGCCTTCTCTGTATCCGAGAGTTCGGTCGTGATTATTACCATGAAGATTGATTACAATGCGCTGCGGTGCCATTCAGACAAGGGGCAACTTTCCGCTGCCATTCAACGCACTGCAGTGCCGTTCAGACAAGGGGCAACTTTCCGTTGCCATGCAGCTCTCTTTGAGCAAGGGGCAATTTTCTTCCAGATCCGAGGTTGTGTGTTTCAAGAGTAGGTTCCGTGCTTGTTGAGCATTGGTCGTTTGCAAAAATAGTTTTTGAGAATTTTTACTGAGGTTGACTGATCTCTCGAAAACTATTCCATCTTTTCCAAAAATTGACCTTTTCTTGGACCCAAAAAAGGAAAATTTTCAGTGCTCATAACCTAACTTGCATGATTTTCAAATAAAAAATCGAACAAGTATGCTAATCTAACTCTCATATTGGTCAAAATTGTTTTAGTAGAAAAGCAAAATAAAAAATGGTCAAAATGATGAACTAGGGGCACAGTTGAGTTAGGCTTCCCGTCTTTTCCCCATTGTCAACATACTCGCTAAGAAGGGCACTCCACCTTCCAGAAGAGGGCACAACTGAAGTTAACAACAAAGGGCTGAAAGCTCTCTCATCCTCCAAGCAACGAGGTATCAAGCCAAGTGCGAAGCACGAATTCGAATGGATCAAGATGTTCCACTTCCTCATATGGACAGATCTAACCACGTCCAAACTCCCCAGCAGGGCATCATCAACCGATGTCAGCTGCAGGTTTGCTACCCACCCAATTGTAGCGCAGCCCCTCTGTGGAAGAAACTCACTGTTGTGAACAAAAAGAAGAATCTAGCGGAACGCTAGGGGCAAGAGTCCACAACTTTCTGTTTATCCATCAACCATACCTGGGGAGGGATGAAAAATGAGAGAATAAAGAATAGAGAGTTGTACGATGAGAGGAAAAGGTAAGAAGAGGGTTTTGAGAGAAAAAAACCGAGCTTGAGGGCCGAGTGATGTGAGAATCACAAATGAGAAAGGGTGGGAAACAATACCCAGAAAAATTGGCTCCTCGTGCACTAAGAGGTCTCTCGTCTTTGTAACACGTCGGTGTGTTGTGTCTTTTGTTTTGTTTATCTCGATTCTTGCTTTGAGTCGTTTCGGGCGTGTCTCGGTGTGTTTAGGTTGTTTACCTTTTGTTTTTCGTTGTTGAGTCTTTCTCGCTGTGTTCAGTCGTAGGCTCAATACCCGATTAAGAACTCTTTTCTTAATTTCAAAAACAAAATCGTTTTGTGCTCAGAGTGCCGTGCCATTCCCCGTGTTTGTGCAAAACAGGATTTGTTCTTTCATAAAACCGCAGGGGTTCAACCCAGGTCATGTGAGAACAGTAAAACCAGGACCTACCTGAAACTATGAAAGTTCCGGGCTGCCAAGCAAAAGAAAAGAGGGAAAATTGAAGCATCTGAGTGTGTTTCACCTTCAGCAAATTCCGTGATTGTACTCCGGACGTACCTCTTCAGGCCTTGTCAATGCTACCGAAGTATGAGTGCGCCTCTACCTTAAGTGTAATCCTACTTCAAGTCAGAACGGCAATTAAAGCAGCAGCAGATGTTATCTCTTGCCAATATGAACAGGGTGTACCCTTTTCGAGCTGAGTGTGTTGCAAAACCCTCTGAGAGGTAAATCGGAGACACCAGAGTACATATTTGATGCTCCTCTATTGCATAGAATATGAACTTTCATATACACTGTTGTTGCATGTGTGCCGCGCATCGTTATGATTCATGCATAAAATATGCTTGCTTTCAATATTGCATGGAAAATGCCCCCATACTTGCATAGAAGATGCATTTTATCGCACTTTCTTGTGCATTTTATCTCACTCGCACTATCTTGTGCACTTAGACTTTGTATCTCACTTGCACTGTCTTGTGCATCTTGTGGTTGTATCTCACTCGCGCTGTTTAGCGTATCGCACTATCTTGTGCATTTCAAATCACTCGCGCTGTTTAGCGTATCGCACTGTCTAGTGCATTTCAAATCCATCGCACTGTTTAGCGCATCGCACTGTTTAGTGCACTTCAAAATCATTCGCGCTGTTTAGCGTATCGCACTATATTGTGCATCACATCATCGCGCTATTTTGCGCACCTCCATCGCACTGTCTTGTGCATTACATTTCATTCGCGCTATTTTGCGCATCGCGCTATTTTGTGCATCTCATTGCATTTTGCATTACATCTCATTCGCGTTATTTGCGTATCGCACTATTTTGTGCAATTCATCATCCGCGCTATTTTGCGCATCGCACTATTTTGTGCACCTTACTTGCATTTTGCATCCATTCAATCGCGCTATTTTGCGCATCGCACCGTCTTGTGCCTTCAATCGCACTGTTTTGTGCATCGCATCATCGCACTATCTTGCGCACCTCCATCGCACTGTCTTGTGCACTCGCGCTTTCTTGCGCATCGCACTATCTTATGCACTTACATGATATATCTCACTCACACTATCTTGTGCATTCCATAGCACTCGCGCTGTTTAGCGTATCGCACTATTCTGTGCAATTTACTTTCGCGCTTTCTTGCGCATCGCACTATTTTGTGCATTACATTGTTTCATTCGCGCTATTTTGCGCATCGCACTATTTTGTGCACTTTACTTGCATTGTACGTGCATTTTATCGCGCTATCTTGTGCACCTTACCAGCACTTGTTAGTGCATTACATTTCATTCGCGCTATTTTGCGCATCGCACTGTTTTGTGCATCTATGCCACATCGCACTCTCTTGTGCACCTGTATAGCACTGTTTTGTGCATTCACTCTGCATCACATTATCTTGTGCACACTGTGTTTTTGCATAAATTCTGAATTTTCAAACCGGCTTCACGTAGCGTATAAGTCCAATTATCAAAGTCTTCCTACATATCATTTGCATCCTGCCCCTGAACTACGCTGGTTTGATTCCTTGCAAAGGGATACGTAGGCAGCCTGCGGGCGCAACCATTTATTTATCTATATTTTTGTTTGTTTGTCCAAGTCTTCGGCCTTGTCAAAAATGGGTCGTCTCTAGGCTTTGACATTCACTCCCGTCATTGATTATGACTTTCGAGTTCTGTCAAGGAGGGGCAACTGTAGACACCCCATTTTTGACCGCCCTTAAGACTTGGGCACTACTGATGGTTTGCTCGGTGATGTAAGATGTGCAGGGCAAAGGTCCGGTTTCTTCGGCAAGGAGAGAGACAAACCTCAACTTCACACCTCATTTTGGACCAAAATTATTTTGGATGGTTTTTAGACCTTAAAACCCTCTCTTTCAAAACATTTTTGAAATAAAATTCCCACGATGTTCCGACGCTCGCATTTCGGTAAATAGTGCGCTTTTCGGTAAACCGAGCAAGGACAAAGTGGAGATGAATGAAAGAGAGATGAAATCTTTGAAAAATCTTTCAAAACACCTTACTTCGGGGTTTGAAGTTGAAGAGAAGAGGAGAAGAGTGGAGAAAACAAGTTGGAGAAGAAGTTCGGCAAGGATCCGGGTAGAAGGGAGTCGAGCAGCCCTCGCTGAATCGGGCTTGTTCAATTGCACACTTGGATTTTAGCTATGGGGCCACCATCGTTGGAAAGAAGACTTCCGGGGCTTCATTTTTCACTCAAGAATCTTTTAAAGCCAAGGCCGGGAGGGGGAGATATGGTTGGTTGAAGTAGGGGATCAGTCCGGTTGGATCGAATCTGCGCGGCTTCACCAAAAAGGCATAACTTTTTGCACAGGAGGAATTTTAATGCAAGGTTTGCGGCATTGGAAAGCTAACTTCCGGGGCTTCAATCGGACACCCACCGGCCACTTTTTGACCTTGGAAGCACCTATCGGCAATCTATTTGTCCGACCGGCAATATATTGTGCCGACTGGCCATTTATTTTGGCCAGTGACCTCTTTTGCTGGCCGGTTTGACCTTCTTGCACCTTCCAAGCATGGTGCATACCAGCTGTGCCAGCTGGGATGCACAGACCTGACCCCCCATACACATGTGTGGCCATTTTGAGCCTTTGCACCTTTTTGGTCCAAGCCTCTTGGACAAGAATTGCACCCTTTGCTCAAGCTTCTTGAGGAAGCTTGAGCCCTTTGCTTAGCTTCCTCAAGAAGCCTTGGTCCCTTTGCTTGGCTTCTTGAATAAGCCTTGAGCCCTTTTAGTAAGCTTGCCTTAGAAGCTTGGCTTTTCCATTGCCTATATAAGGAGCTCTCCTCCCCCATTGTAAAGGGTTGGTTGGTGGAGCAAAAAACCAGAGATATATAGATATATATCTGATATATATACACACTCTCCTCCATATCCTCCATAGCTCCCTTCTCCAAAGCTCAAATACCCTTGTTCTTGGGCCATTTCTTCACCAATCCATAGCACCACACCTCTACACTTCATTCCAGCACATTGGAGGTCATTTGCAGAGGCTAGGAGCTCATTTCCTTGGATCAAAACCTGCTGGTTTATTGGTCTACAAGGGTAAGCACACTTTTCCCCTAAACTAGCATTTTCTTGGTTCATATCTAAGCCATATTTGCTTGCACATTTGAGCTCCGACCAAAACTGAAAGTAGTATCTTTTTGAGCTCTATTTCATCTTTCATTAAGGGTCTTATCCTGTTTGAGACCCCCATTTTGCACTTGCTTCAATATCCCTTTGTATGCCATAATCTTGCATAGTATTTTTGGCCTATGTGTAATCTGTTTTGGAGCATGATGTAAACTGTAGATGAGCTTATTTTGAGCCCTTCTTCAACATTGAAGAAGGGATCATCACTGTTTGGGACCTCCATGTGTCACTTGCCATTGTACCCCTCTTTGGTCCCCACTTTCGCATGATTTATTAGCCTATTGAGATTCTGTTTTTGGACCTTGGTCCGAACTGAAAATAGCCCTAAAATGATCCCCTCTTCATGTTTCATTAAGGGTTGTTTGAGACACCCTTTGTATACTTCATGTTATAGCTCTCTTTTGGCCTTATTTCGCATGGTATTTTGAGCATATTTGTATACTATTTTGGGTTTGGTGCCTAACTGTAAAAATGCTTGTTTTAGGGCTGTCTTACTTCTATCTTCATACTCCATGTTCAAATTATGCATGCTTTGTATAGATGTAAGCCATTTCATGTGCCTAATCTTGGGTTTCGGGGCCTATAGCATGCATCGGGTGCCATATTTCTATATTTCGGGACTGTTTTGCACCTCATCTTGCCACTGAAATCTGCATGTTTGTATGCCATGTCTCATCATTTGCCATGCTTATATAGAGTTGCATGTTATGCCTTAGGATCGGTTCATGCATTGGATATGTTTGTGTGCATTTCGGTTGCCTCATTTCCATCTTATGGCCTCCTATGTGAGTGTGGCTGAGGTCCACTTGTATTGGTGTAAACCCATCTTGCGTTGTGTATGCCATGTTTCAATGCGTTGTGCATGTTATGTTGTGTGCATTGTGTGTGCCATGTAGTTGCATTGCATGTTTGTGTGTTAGCTTGCATGCTTTGGTTGCATGTGCATTGTTGTGCATTGCCTCACCTCTTGATCAACCATGATTGAGGTTGGGTCCCTTGTATGTTTGTGTGCATTGCATTTGACATTGAAATGCAAACTTGGCCTCTTAGGCCATCATGCGTCGAAATGCGCCATTGATGGCCCGAGGGTCAAGGGCCGTGCTCCCTTGAGTCTATTACATGATAGGGAGTGTGTCCATGCATACATTTGCCTAGAAATTCTATGCCATATACTGCCTGTCCTCTGTTGCTGTCAAAACTATTTTCTGCAGGAAGTTTCTGCCGACCGGCAACACACAGTGCCGACCGGCCATTGGTAAATGGCCGATATCTTCATCAGCAGCCGATGGCATTTTCCCGTGGCCGGTGGCCATCCCTCCTAGCCGAGGGTGTTCTGCAATGCTCATAGAAGGTGCTCTGGGACTTTGACAGTTTTCAGAGAAGAAAGGCAGTGAAAACAGAGGCAGCAGTGCTATGGCAGCAAGTTTCCGGGCAAGACGGGTCAAACATGCACCATTCGCGCATCCCGAGGCAGGGCTGCGGCCACCCTCTTTCTGCATTTATTTATTAATTGATTAATTAGAAGTTTTGTAATAATTAATTCAGTATTAATTTAGTATTCGGACTGTATTATTCTTTTGGTCCCTCTGAGCGAGGGCGAATTTGTAATAAGTGTGCGTAGGTGTGTATGTCTTCCAACCCCACGCTTTCTTCCCTTTTATTTACCTGCTTATGATGGTAGATTAGGGCATATTTAAATTAGCATACCTTATGCTGTGCATGCGTGCATCCATACATTTGTTATACATGCATCGGGCTCGGCACATCATACAAACTGCATTGTATTTCAATTCCAAATTGAATACGTGTTATTTGTAGCATTCCACATGCCATGTTTAGGATAGCCGAGCCTGTCTAGATTGCATCTTTGCATGTGTTGCATTAGCCATTTTTAACATGAACTAGGATCATACATATGATTACTAACTGGTTTCTGTTTTGGCTTGGAGTACTAGGTGAGCTTTAATGCTTTAGCATCCTTGCATGCGTGTGAGTGTTTCCATGACAGCATGATTACCATGAGGCTAGTTGCTTATGTGATATAACTGTTTGAATGCCTGTGGGTGAAGGTTGGATTGTTTGAGTTGGAACAACTCATTGAAATCCGTGTTTTAGCCTACTTGCGAGTAGCAAAATCCAACACATTTTTCAAAACAAACGGATATGCAATGCTTACTTCCAAATTAGGCGATCTAGTCTATACTTGTTTGCTGTGTGTATAACGTAGTAATTCTAGGTTAATAATCGGAATAAGAACACATAACGTTTTCAAAAATAGATATCACAGTTAGTAGAGGCCGGTCTTCGGACCGGGCGAGAGGGGGTGCTCATAGCTGACCTTCCCCAATCGTATCCAAGTTCCTGAGCCGAGGCAACTTTGGTGATGACGGACACGTGGCCTTTGGCACCGAGTCAGGGTTTCCTAAATTTCCCATTTTAAAAATATTTAGGTGGCGACTCTGTATCTGGCAAAGCAGTCCATGTTTGGCACTTCTTTTCAAAATTTGTTTTTTCTCAAAACGATTTGTCAGAGTTGGACTCTTTGGTTCAGATTAAGAACCGTGACACAACAAGGGGAGTCCGAACTGTAGGGAGAGGCCCAAGGGCGCGTCTACAAGCGGTCATTGTAAACTTCTAGCACTTTTGCAGGTCTACAAAGATACTGGGAGTTGTCATTCTTCGCTCGAGCATTTTTCGCTTGAGCGGTACTTCTTGTGCTCAAGCGGTGGTCACTTGTCTGGTCTGTAGAGGTACCTAAGGGGTATTTATTATTTCAGATTATGTGATTGACATCTAGAATTTTGCCCTTGGCCATCGATAGAGGATGGTATTGCTTGTTGGTAGAGATAGACTATGAGTACTCTTGTAGGATGGGCTATGTGTTGTCGATGACAAATGAACATTGTGAATAGACAATTCCATTGTTGAGTTATGGAGTATGTTGTTAAAGAGGTAACTACAATGCTTATAAATGTATTTGTATTGTGAGACGGTTGTCCGATAGTATGATTTTGGTGTTTAGTAATTCGTGTTATGTTTGGAAACACTTTGAGAATGTAAGAAAACCCGTTGTTGAACGATAGTGCGTGGAGTACATTTTGATGGAAATGGGTTAATGTATTTAACTGTTAATAGTCAGAATTGTGATGATTGGACTAGGTGTATGTATTACACCCATGGGTTATTCATGATTGGTTAGCTTGTTATGCTTTTGATGTGATGTTATTTGTGAGGTATGTTTCTCTCCGGTTAAGTCAGTAAAGCGTGGCACCTTGACAGAGGTTTCCTCGTTCTTTCTGGTTTGCACTCAGTAAAGTGTGAAAGGGGGGGTCCATTTCCCGCCGTATCTTAGCTGGCACAGCGTGGCGCCTTGTGATAGGTTCTTCGTTCTCTTCTAGTTTGCACCCGATAAAATATGACCTGAGGACAACACCTCCTTCCGGGTGAGGCCGGTAAAGTGTTATGTGGTATTGGTATTGGTATTGTTAGATCTGTCATCTGTATTGTAGGCTGGTGGAGATGAGATTGCTAGTATGTATTACTTCAGTTACCTCGTTTTGGATATATATATGCCGTTGGTTTTCATATTATGGAGATGAGATTAGTAGTATGTATTACTTCAGTTATCTCGTTTGAATATATATATGTGTTAACGGTTTTCATACTGGTCACCATTTTAAACCCTTGGGCCTATGGTCAGGGAAGGTTGTAGATATATATATTGGGATGTAAATGCTTATGGTGTATTAAGAGGTAGGATGGGGATTTTGATTTGCAAGTGGGGTTATATTTTCAGAACGGTTGTTTAAGTGAGGTTCTTTTACGTTAACGTGGGAAGTTTCATCAAAGAAATAATGAAGTTTTAAAACAATTTCTTTTGGAAGTAATGATGGGAAGTGAAAGAGAAGAAATGATTTTATACTGAATTGTGTCAAGAGGAACGTTTTTATAAAAACACAGTTATATGAGTATATTTTGGATATTAAATGTCACATTACTTATATGGTATGTCATGATGCATTCCTGATCATTTTTATCTATATGTTGTGATTGATTAGGATCTTTGGGATCTCTACTGGGCTTAGTGCTCATCCCACATATTGATAAACTTTTTGAAGGACAAGGCCAGTGGAATTGTGTATGACTTGAAGTCTCTTAATTGTTGGCCACGGGGCCCTTTACTTGTTGGCCATGTGCCATGTATTGTATAATGGTAAATTCCTTTTGTTTTATTTATTGTTATTCAATATAAGCCTAAGGGCATTATACCATGTCTTATTTATATCATCATTGTTGTCATGAAAGAATGTTATTATTTATTATTGTTCATGTTCTTAACTAAATGAAATTATTATAATGGATTTGGTAATGGATTCAAATAATAAAAAGTCGGGGCATGACATTTGCAACAGACTTGGCCCAAAAAGATTAGGTTGGTGGACCACCAAACCGGCCCAACCCAAACCTAACCCATTCTAGCAAGCCTCAAGCCTCAAGCCCAAGCCCAAGCCCAAGCCCAAGATCCAAGATCCCAGATCCATGATCCACGAACCACGGACCCGGACCCAGCCCTCGCCCTAGCCGCAGCCCCGGCCCGGTCCAGGTAGGTGGGCGGCGCGTGCATGTGTCAATTTTTCCATAACCAACTTGGACCAAGCCCATCCTTGAAGCATCCATAACTCCCTTCCTTCAGAAACTTTGGATGCCCCAAAGGGCTCATGTCCTCGTCAAAATCTTGAGGTTTAAATACCCATCAAAGCTTTCCTCTACAATCAATGTAGGATTGGTAGTTATACTGAATTCCCAATACCTCATTCATGAGGCTATCTTTATGAGACAATTTCTCATTTAATTCTTAATGGTTTTTGGCCATTCTTTTTGTGCTGTAAAGACCTTGTTACAAAGAATCTAAACCCATTTAATCCCACCTCATTCAATGGTTGGGACCTACTTTAATTTCATATTAAAGTTACCAAAAACCTTTTTTTTTCCCCAACAATCCTCCACATGAATAAAAATTGACCGAATAAAGAAAACGGACAACGTTTACAACAAAGACTCGAAGAGAGAGCACACAGACTAACCTTGCATCTGAAAAGGTAGCTGTTGGCCTTGAACCTTTCGTAGTGAAAGTCATTCGACTTTACTGCCTGACCAGTGAACGTGATGTCTTGAACTGTTCTACCATTTGTGTAAACCGAGACAATAGACCTCACACAGGAGATAGTCAAACCATTGTTCTTGTTCTCACTGGTGTGTCCGGTCTGGCCCTGGAACACTAACTTGGTTCAGTAAGCTGCTTTAAAGAATTTGGCCTTACCAATTCTTAAAGAAGCTGCCCCACTTCGCACTCACATAGGTGACCTATATAAGGTATCTCATTATACCACGGTTGATTATTCATATCCCTTAGGTCATTAAAAGCATTAGCTTAACCTTCCACCTCCACAGGGTATCACTGTACAAAGGAATGGGCAAGAGGATTTACCTTTTCAATGACTCACCTGTTACACGAAATTAGTTTGTCCCTTTGAACCTAGATCTTGGGATCTTCAGTCAACTAGGTTGGGTTTTCCATTCCGGGAACATTACTAAAGGCCTTAACCCCATTCCTCTTAATGGCGCTTCTACTAACTCTCAAGTTAACCCTTTGGTTAGCGGATCTGCAATGTTGTCTTTAGACTGTACATAGTCTAGAGAGACAACTCCATTAGAGAGTAGTTGTTGTATGGAATTATGTCTATAACGGATATGTCTAGACTTTCCATTATACATATGACTCTGTGCCCATCCAATTGCCGATTAGCTATCACAATGAATACAGATAGCAGGCATAGGCCTCGGCCAACGTGGAATATCCTCAATGAACTGGAGAAGCCATTTAGCTTCTTCAGTTGCTTTATCCAAAGCAATAAACTTAGATTCCATCGTTGATCTCGATATACACATTTTCTTGGAAGATTTCCAAGACATGGCTGCCCCTCCGAGGGTAAACACATAACCACTAGTGGATTTGGAGTCCTTTATATCAGATATCCAATTAGCATTACTATATCCTTCTAGTACCGCTGGGTATCTAGTATAATGCAGCCCATAATCCTGGGTGTAGCATAGATAACCTAACACTAGCATAATGCCCCTCAAATGAGTGGCATTTAGATTACTCGTGTATCTACTAAGCCAGCTAATAGTGTAGGCTATATTCGGCCTTGTACAACTCATCAGATACATCAAACTTCCAATGACCTGAGAATTTTCTAGCTGAGAGACACTCTTCACCATTATTATTGGTCAAATGTAGACTCATGTCTATTGGTATCCTAGACACACTTGTATCTGATTTACCAAATTTCTCAAGTATCTTCTCAACATAGTGAGGCTGAGAAAGCACAATACCACTAGATGTTCTAGATATCTTAATACCTAGAATGACATTTGCAAGGCCCATATCTTTCATGTCAAACTTAGAGTTTAACAATCTCTTGGTAGTTCGAATCATTTCATCATTACTACCAAAAATGAGTATGTCATCTACGTATAGACACAAAATGACATAACCTCAGTCAGTGTCTTTAACATATACGCACTTGTCACACTCATTGGTTCTAAATCCATTTGACAACATAGCATTGTCAAACTTCTCATGCCATTGCTTAGGAGCTTACTTCAAACCATATAATGACTTGATAAGCTTATAGACTTTCTTATTTTGCCCTGGAGCTGAAAACCCCTCGGGTTGTTCCATGTAGATTTCTTCATCTAAATCTCCATTTAAGAAAGTTGTCTTCACATCCATCTGATGTATCTCCAGACCACGTAAAGTGGCTATCGCAATCACCATGCGAATGGATGTAATCCTTGTCACAGATAAATACATATCAAAGTAATCCAGGCCTTCTTACTGCCTATATCCTTTGATAACTAGTCTAGCTTTCTACTTATCAATTGACCCATCAGCCTTCATCTTTCTTCTAAAGATCCACTTACTCCCCAAGGCCTTACTGCCTGGGGTTAGATCAACCAACTCCCAAGTATGGTTCTATAAGATAGAATCAATTTCACTCTTAATAGCTTCTTTCCATAAGGGACTTTCAGGTGAAGTCACGACTTCATGAAAAGTTTGAGGTTCTCCCTCTAACATATAAGTCAAGAACTCCAAACCTAAGGACTTGACAGTCCTAGCCCTCTTACTCCTTCTTGGCTCATCTACTTCCTCATCTTGGTCATCTACTTGATTATCTTCAAGTTCCTTCTCAAAACTTTGATCCTCTCCTCGGGTTCTGCAAAGAAATATGTCTTCAAAGAAGGACACATTCCTTGGCTCTATTATGGTTATTCTTGTGGATATCTGAAATATCAGACTTGTGCACAAGAAACCTATATGCACTATTATTTTGTGCATAACCAATGAATATACAATCCACGATTTTTGGACCTATCCTAATCCGCTTGGGTGTAGGTACCGTCACTTTTACAAGACACCCCCACATTCGTCAGAAATTATAAGAAAGCTTGCGGCCTTTCCATAATTCATATGGAGTCTTGTCTACTTTCTTCGAAGGGATTCTATTTAGAATGTAATTCGCGGAGAGAATTGATTCCCCCCACAAGTTCTGTGGCAACCCAAAACTTATTAACATTGCATTCATCATTTCTTTTAACATTCTATTCTTCCGCTTAGCAACACCATTTGACTAAGGGGAGTAAGGCGTTGTGGTTTGGTGAATAATCCCAAACTAAGTACAAATCTCGGCAAACGGGGATTCATACTCACCACCACAATCACTTCTAGTAGCCTTGATCTTTCGGCTTAATTGATTTTCAACTTCATTCTTGAAAAAAAAAAATTTATCAATCACCTCGTCTTTGCTTTTAAGCAAATACACATAACAGTATTTAATGCAATCATCAACAAAAGTGAGGAAGTACTTGTTGCCACCACGTGATTGTACGACTTTCAAGTCACACACATCAGTATGCAATAAATCCAAAAGCTCGTTACTTCTTTCAACAGAATGAAAAGAAGTCCTCGTCAATTTTGCTTCTATACAAGTTTCACACTTGTGATTCGGATTAATCTTAAAACATGTGATCTAACTTGATTAATTTACGCAAAGAGTCAAAATTTACATGACCTAGTCTACCATGCCATAAATTAGGGGACTCAAGCATATAAGCAGAAGAGGAAGCTTTCTTATTAAGTTTTGGGATAATAGTTATTACATTTAGTTTGAACATACCACTCGACATGTATTCCTTCCCCACATAGACCCCGTTCTTGGTCAACACGACCTTATCAGACTCAAATACCATGCGGAAGCCATGCTTGCTCAAGAGGGGTCCCGAGACAAGGTTCTTACGAATGTCCGGCACAAAAAGGACATCGTTCAGAGTTGGCTCTTTTCCTGAAGTCATCTTCAGGACCACCTTGCATCTACCCTCAATAGTTGAGGTTGCAGAATTGCCCATAAACAACTTCTCACCATTTGAAACCAGTTCGAAGGTTGTGAACATCTTCTTCTCAACACAGATGTGGCGAGTGGCCCTAGTGTCCACCTACTACTCCTTCGGATTAGACGCCACCATGTTCACCTCAGAGATGACAGTTGCCAGATGCACGTCGTCCACATCTTGTGATAGATCCTCCATCTTAGCCATGTGAGCCCAGCTTTTGTTTTGTGGAGGGTACTTGGTGTAAGGCTTCTTCTTCTTCCAGCAGTCAATTTCCCGATGCCCATCGCTTCCACAGTTAAAGCATTTTTCATTGAACCTAAAAGTAGGTTCTTGAGGATTGTAGATCGACCTTTTGGAGACACCATCTCTTGCCCCCAGCTTTGAGCTTTTGCCTGTCGATGGTTTTTTCCTCACCCTCGAGGACTGGTCATGCTTAACCACGTTTGCTTTTACTATAGCGTTTCTGGTTTAGACCGACCCTTTGTATTCTAAACTCGGATTTCATAGTTTCTGGATGTTGTTCATGTCTTTCCTCCCTCATACTTCATTGAGTTTGGGATGTGGAGTGTCGTGTTGTGTTTGAAACAGGGTGGTTGCCTGATTTTCAAACTTTAGTTGCCCAGATTTTCGGTCCTCCACTCGAGCGGAAATTCTTGCACTCAAGCGGGCTTTGTAAACTCTCAGTACTTTACAGGTCTGCAAAAGTACTAAGAGAGTGTATTCTACGCTCGAGCGGTGTTTCTTACGCTCGAGCGGTGGGAGCTCTAGCGGCCATTCTTGCGCTCAAGCGATATTCTTCGATCTGCAAAACTACTGGATGTATGTATTCTGCGCTCGAGCGGAACAACTTAGTGTGTCTGACGCTTGAGCGTCACTTTTTGCACTCGAGCAGACTGTGCGTATATTAGTTCGCAGCAGCACCTTTTTACATCACTTTTTCAAATCTTTTTCCACCAAAACCCTAGATTGGGACCCTCTCTCTCTAAAACAATCTCTCTCTCTCTACTTTTCACCTAGTTCTAGTGATCTCTCCACCCACTTGCCTTTGTTAAAAAGGTAGAGCATCTCAAGGCCTATATTTTGATCCGATTAAAGCTTGGTTTTGGCATCTCTGAAGTTTCTTCTTTGCTCCCTTTGGTCTTCTAAGCTCGAGGTAGGGACTTTCTACTCTCTCTATGAGTTTTAACTTGTTTATTTCTTAATGTGTGAGAAACATTTGGGTTTTGAGGTGATTTAAATAAACCTAGGGCTTGGGGTTGAATTTCAAAGAGGGGTTTTTGTATGGATGGTTTTGAAAATGGTTATGGGGATGGAGATGACCTTGAGTCAGGTTGGAAATGGTTGATTTTGATCTTTGAAATGAAATTGTGAAAAAGGGAAGTTTTTCCCTAAAATGTCTTGGATAATTATTTTGTATAAATGATGAAATTGGTATCAAATGTGTGAAATTGGGAGGTTGTATACATAAATGGTGTTGTTGGATTTGTTTAATCTTTCATCTATGGAAGTTTGGTAATCTATCTGTTATAAAGATTGTATATCTGTTTAGTCATATCTATTTTGGGCTATCGGTAGAGGATAGTCATGATTTGTTGTAGAAATTGCATGAAAATTAGGTGAATTGAAACCAATCCTTTGGTTATTGTCATTGATAATGATTATGATTTTCATACATTGCATATGTATGATGTTTAGGAGAAGAAAGGGGATGTACTCCATGTTTGGAATGGACTCCATTAAACTAAGTTGGCCTATGTGTCCATGGTAAAAGTCTCGAAATTCGCGAATATACATGGGTGTCAATTCCCGCGAATGAAATTTTTGTAAAATGGCAAGTGAATGTATTTGTATGATGATTAAATCAGTTGGACACTGTAGACACCCCATTTTTGACCGACCTTAAGACTCAGATGTCACCGATTGAGCGCTCGGTGATATTGCCTACTGTGCTCGTTCAGAAGTCTCAGAGTCGCGGCCGTGCGCCCTGCCTCCGGACTTCCGAACTCTCTTCTGTGCCTTGTCTCGGTTTGCGAACCAGGCTCGGTTTTCTCTGTTTTCTTTCCTGAGGGGAGGGAGTGGTCCCGTAGACTATCTCTCAGTGGCCGTAGGCTACGTTTTGTGGCCGTAGGCCATTTTGCCCATTTCGGAGCCCGGTTCCCGGTTTTCGGGACCGTCAGGCCGTGTGCCTCGGTTCGGGACCGCCCAACCATCTCCGATTTCTCCGATTTTTGGTAAGTGCCTCTGTTTTAGCATAACGAGGGACACTGGGGTCTCTGATACCCACTTCGCAGCTGAACACCACTTCCGGTGCCCGGCAGCCCATTTTCGGGACCCCGAACTTCGCGGTTTAGGCCCCGAGCATTCATTTTGCATCGATGTCTGTTCATTTTTGGCAGAAACCTCTGTTTAGTCCTTCCGAGGGACACTGGGGTCTCTGATACCCACTTCGCAGCTGAACACCACTTCCGGTGCCCGGCAGCCCATTTTCGGGACCCCGAACTTCGCGGTTTAGGCCCCGAGCATTCATTTTGCATCGATGTCTGTTCATTTTTGGCAGACACCTCTGTTTGGTCCTTCCGAGGGACACTGGGGTCTCTGAGACCCACTTCGCAGCCGAACACCACTTCCGGTGCCTACAGCCCATTTTCGGGACCCCGCGCGGTTTTGGTCCCCGAGCTTTCGTTTTGCATTAGTTTTTGTTCAATTTTGGCAGGTACCTCTGTTTCATCATTCCGAGGAACACTGCGGTCTCAGATGCCCACTTCGTGGCCGAACAAAATCTTTTTTTTTTGCCCTCAAAATATCTAGATATTTTGCCCTCAAAATATCTAGATATTTGGGGAAAGATATTTCCACCTTTTTGGCCATAAAAACCAGCAGCTTCCAGCTGGTGGAAGGGTTAGAAAAAACCCTTTGAGAGCTCCATACACACCTCTCCTCTCCCTCTCCATTTCCAAGCTTCAAAAATCCAAGTTTGCTTCCATTCCTTCATCAACTCCAAGCTCTACCTCCACCATCTCCATTTCAGCAACAAAGGGAGCTTCTTCAAGGCCTAAGGATCAGCAAATTGAGGCTACAAGGCAGCAAAAGAATTGTCTTCAAGGGTAAGCATTCAAATCCCTTTTTTCTTGCATAATCTTGAGTCAAATATTTACTTTATTTCCTTTTAGTTTTTGGCTTTGACACCTACTGTTTTTGTGCTCATTTTGAGCCCCTCTACAACATTGTAGAAGGGCTCAACTTCATTTGGTGTCTCCATGATAGACCTCTTTCAATATCCCTCTTTAGGCCATTAATTTGCATGCTTTGCTAGACTCATTTGGCTCCGGATTTTGGCCTTCATCAGGCCTAGATAAAGCCTTATTTTTGTCTCCTTGTCATGTTTTGTTTAGGGTCTTAAGACATTTGGTGTATATTTTTGGTACTTCCTTTGAAATCCTTTCATTTTACCGTAAATTTGCATGCTTTGTTAGACTTGTTTAGCTACTGTTTTGAGCCTCCATCAGGCTTAGAGAGTGTCTTGTTTTGGTCTATTCTACACTTTTTGTCAAGGGTCTTAAGTGGTTTGGTCATTGCTCATGATACCTCTCTTTATAGCCCCTTTTTGCATGCTATGTTTAGCATATATACATACTGATTTAGAGGTTGTCATCTCTTGCATTTGTGCATATTTTTGTTCCATCTTCAATGTTGTAGAACTGATTTTTTGGGTTTGAGCATTGTACATATCACTTGCTTTGTAACTCCCCTCTTTTACCGTATTTTTGCAAGCTTTTGTTTCCATACTTGTGAGCATTATTTGGCCTTGCTTTTGTGCTGATAAAATGCTAGTTTAGGGGCTGCCTTGCCACTGTTTTGCATTCCATGTCCATATTCCGTATGTTTAATAGGGCTGTAGGCCATTTCGGGTGCATTTCATCGCATTTTGGGCATCGGTTGCAATTTTATCATAATTTGGGGGCTGTTTTTGCATTATTTTAGTTGCTGAATTTTGCATCTTCCTTATGCCATTCGCCACATCTCATTCGCATGTCATTTTGGTGCTTTAGAACCTCGCCTCGGTTTGCGTGCCCGTGTGCGCGCATTTCGAGGCAGCCTCGTTTTATCCGCCGGTAGCCTATGTGAGTATGGTTGAGGCCCTCTCATGTTGGCGTAAGCCCAATTTGCATTTTCATGCTTGTATGCCATTGCCTCGGTTTGCGTGCCCGTGTGCACGCATCTCGAGGCAGCTTATTTTATCCGATGGCAGCCTACGTGAGTGCGGCCGAGGCTCTCTCATGTTGGTGTAAGCCCATCACTGCATTTCGTATGCCATTTTATGCATTCCTCGGTTTGCGTGTCCGCGGGCACGCATTTCGAGGTAACTTTTTTTTACCCGACGGCAGCTTATGTGAGTGCGGCTGAGGTCCTCTAATGTTGGCGTAAGCCCAATTTGCATTCCGTATGCCATTTCATTTCATTTTAGCATCGCCTCGGTTTGCGTGCCCGTGTGCACGCACTTCGAGGCACTTCAGTTTTATCCGATTTGCATTTCATCATCGCCTCGGTATGCGTGCCCGTGTGCACGCATTTCGAGGCACTTCGGTTTTATCCGATTCACAGTTCATATCATCGCCTCGACTTGCGTGCCCGTATGCACTCATTTCGAGGCACTTCGGTTTTATCCAATTTGCATTTCGAGGCACTTCGGTTTTATCCGATTCGCAGTTCATTTTAGCATCGCCTCGGTTTGCGTGCCCGTGTGCACGCACTTCGAGGCACTTCGGTTTTATCCGATTCGCATTTTGAGGCACTTCGGTTTTATCCGATTTACACTTCATATCATCGCCTCGGTTTGCGTGCCCGTGTGCACGCATTTCGAGACACTCCGTTTTATCTGATTTATATCCCATTTCATCATTGCCTCGGTTTGCGTGTCCGTGCGCACGCATTTCGAGGCACTCTGTTTTATCCGCTTGGCATTGGGTATGCCTCTGCCTCGGTTTGCGTACCCGTGTGCACGCATTTCGAGACATTCTGTTTTATCCGTTTGGCATTGCGTATGCCTCCGCCTCGGTTTGCGTGCCCGTGTGCACGCATTTCGAGACATTCTGTTTTATCCGGTTTGCATTGCATATGTCTCTGCCTCGGTTTGCGTGCCCGCGTGCACGCATTTCGAGGCACTCTATTTTATCCGATTTGCATTTCATCATTGCCTCGGTTTACGTGCCAGTGGGCACGCATTTCGAGGCACCTCATTCTTATCATTCCGGCATCCTATGTGAGTGTGGCTGAGGCCCCTTTCACGTTGGTATAAGCCCATCATTACATTTCGCATGTCATTCTGGCATCCCGTGTGAGTGTGGCTGAGGCCCTCTCATATTGGTGTAAGCCCATCATTGCATTTTGTGCCTTTATGTCATCGCCTCGGTTTGCGTGCCAGTGGGCACGCATTTCGAGGCATCTCATTTTCATAGCATTGCGCATGCTAGGATTGTATGTTAGTTGCATTTCATGCATATCATGCATATTGCATCGCGTCCGGGATAGGTGTTAGCCCGGGCACGGGAAACGAGGCACGTTTCGTACTCCGAGTGACGGAACGGGTCTCAATTCCCAAGTCACCGACACTCCGGATAACCCATGATGGAGTTAGGTTTTGTAGCATTCATCTGCATTCATCCGATATTGAGCCGTGCAATTCGACTCCTCGGCCATCATGCATCGATATGCGTGATTGGTGGCACGAGGATCGAGACATGCATATATTTGTGAAATACATTGCTATGCCCTTTTCCTGCTCTCTGTTGCAGCAAAACCCAGAAACAGCAACTTTTCGGAGTCCGGCGCGCATTTCGAGAATACTTGCAAACAGAGGCTAATTGGAGCATCCCAGTGGATTTCCGCGCCAAGCAGCCCAACATGTCTCATCCGTCAGAAGCAAGGCAGTCCCTGGCTTGCATGCCAGTTTTACTTCTTAATTAATTTGTTAAATTAATTAGGAATCTGTATATTATTCGGACTGTATTTATTTCGGACTGTATTATTCTTTCATTTGGGACTGTATATTTATTCGGACCCTCTGCGCGAGGGCAAATGTTGTAATAAGGGTGTGTGAGTGTGATGTATGTCTTCCAACCCCCATTTCTTTCTCCCTTTTATTTATCTGCTTACGATGGTTAGATATATGGCATATTTTAATTAGCATACAGTATGATAGTATGTTTGCATCATTCATCTGTATTGCATGCACCGGGCTCGGCGCATCATACAAACTGCATTTGTATTTCAATTCCAAAATTGAATACGTGTTAGTTGTAGCATTTCATATGCCATATTTAGAATAGCCGAGCCTGCCATTAGTTTGCATTTTTGCATGTGTTGCATTAAGCATTCTGTATATTTTAGGATCATGCATGATTTCTAATCGGTTTTCGGTTTTGGCTTGGAGTACTCGGTGAGTTTTATGCTTTAGCATCCTTGCATGCGTGTGAGTGTTGCCATGATAGCATACTTATCATGAGGCTATGTGCTTATGTGATATAACTGCCTTGAATGCCTGCGGGTGGAGGTTGAGTTATCTGAATTGGGACAATTCGTTGACTGTTTGTTTTAAGCCCACTAGATAGTGGCAAAACCATTGTTCTTCTAAGCCCACCTGAGGGTGGCAAAATCTGCATTTTCAGCCTACCTGCGGGTAGCAAACCATTTTCAAACAAACAAACATGAAATGTTTTGTTCCAATTCAGACGACCCAGTCTATACTTATTTGCTGCGAGCATCACATAGTAACCTAGGCTAATAACCGGAATAAGAACTCACAATGTCTTCAAAAACAGATATCATGGTTAGTAGAGGCCGGTCTTTGACCGGGCGAGCGGGGGTGCTCACGATGTGACCTTCCCCAATCGTACCCAAGTTCCCGAGCCAACTTTGGTGATGACGGACACGTGGCCTTTTGGCACCGAGTCAGGGTTTCCTAAATTTCCCATTTTAAAATATTTAGGTGGCGACTCTGTTATCTGGCAAAGCAGTCCATGTTTGGCACTTCTTTCAAAAATCAGTTTTCTCAAACGATTTGCCGGATTTGGACTCTTTGGTTCAGATTTAAAACCACAACAAAAATCGAGTCCGAACTGTAGCGAGGTCCCTCGCGGGCTTGTTACAGTTTCTGGCGACTCTGCTGGGGATTTAGAGAACTTAACTCGAACTTGTGATATCTGCTTTTGACTACACTTGTGTGTTTTTTTTGCATTGCATTTGCATTGGTGCGCCTAGGACGGTTTCTAAATGCGTGCCCGCGGACACGTAAACCGAGGAATGCATAAAATGGCATACGAAATGCAGTGATGGGCTTACGCCAACATGAGAGAGCCTCGGCCGCACTCACGTAGGCTGCCATCGGATAAAATAAGCTGCCTCGAGATGCGTGCACACGGGCACGCAAACCGAGGCAATGGCATACAAGCATGAAAATGCAAATTGGGCTTACGCCAACATGAGAGGGCCTCAACCATACTCACATAGGCTGCCGGCGGATAAAACGAGGCTGCCTCGAAATGCGCGCACACGGGCACGCAAACCGAGGCGAGGCTCTAAAGCACCAAAATGACATGCGAATGAGATGTGGCGAATGGCATAAGGAAGATGCAAAATTCAGCAACTAAAATAATGCAAAAACAGCCCCCAAATTATGATAAAATTGCAACCGATGCCCAAAATGCGATGAAATGCACCCGAAATGGCCTACAGCCCTATTAAACATACGGAATATGGACATGGAATGCAAAACAGTGGCAAGGCAGCCCCTAAACTAGCATTTTATCAGCACAAAGTAAGGCCAAATAATGCTCACAAGTATGGAAACAAAAGCTTGCAAAAATACGGTAAAAGAGGGGAGTTACAAAGCAAGTGATATGTACAATGCTCAAACCCAAAAAATCAGTTCTACAACATTGAAGATGGAACAAAAATATGCACAAATGCAAGAGATGACAACCTCTAAATCAGTATGTATATATGCTAAACATAGCATGCAAAAATGGGCTATAAAGAGAGGTATCATGAGCAATGACCAAACCACTTAAGACCCTTGACAAAAAGTGTAGAATAGACCAAAACAAGACACTCTCTAAGCCTGATGGAGGCTCAAAACAGTAGCTAAACAAGTCTAACAAAGCATGCAAATTTACGGTAAAATGAAAGGATTTCAAAGGAAGTACCAAAAATATACACCAAATGTCTTAAGACCCTAAACAAAACATGACAAGGAGACAAAAATAAGGCTTTATCTAGGCCTGATGAAGGCCAAAATCCGGAGCCAAATGAGTCTAGCAAAGCATGCAAATTAATGGCCTAAAGAGGGATATTGAAAGAGGTCTATCATGGAGACACCAAATGAAGTTGAGCCCTTCTACAATGTTGTAGAGGGGCTCAAAATGAGCACAAAAACAGTAGGTGTCAAAGCCAAAAACTAAAAGGAAATAAAGTAAATATTTGACTCAAGATTATGCAAGAAAAAGGGATTTGAATGCTTACCCTTGAAGACAATTCTTTTGCTGCCTTGTAGCCTCAATTTTCTGATCCTTAGGCCTTGAAGAAGTTCCCTTTGTTGCTGAAATGGAGATGGTGGAGGTAGAGCTTGGAGTTGATGAAGGAATGGAAGCAAACTTGGATGTTTGAAGCTTGGAAATGGAGAGGGAGAGGAGAGGTGTGTATGGAGCTCTCAAAGGGTTTTTTCTAACCCTTCCACCAGCTAGAAGCTGCTGGTTTTTATGGCTAAAAAGGTGGAAATATCTTTCCCCAAATATCTAGATATTTTGAGGGCAAAATATCTAGATATTTTGAGGGCAAAAAAAAAAGATTTTGTTCGGCCACGAAGTGGGCATCTGAGACCGCAGTGTTCCTCGGAATGATGAAACAGAGGTACCTGCCAAAATTGAACAAAAACTAATGCAAAACGAAAGCTCGGGGACCAAAACCGCGCGGGGTCCCGAAAATGGGCTGTAGGCACCGGAAGTGGTGTTCGGCTGCGAAGTGGGTCTCAGAGACCCCAGTGTCCCTCGGAAGGACCAAACAGAGGTGTCTGCCAAAAATGAACAGACATCGATGCAAAATGAATGCTCGGGGCCTAAACCGCGAAGTTCGGGGTCCCGAAAATGGGCTGCCGGGCACCGGAAGTGGTGTTCAGCTGCGAAGTGGGTATCAGAGATCCCAGTATCCCTCAGAAGGACTAAACAGAGGTGTCTGCCAAAAATGAACAGACATCGATGCAAAATGAATGCTCGGGGCCTAAACCGCGAAGTTCGGGGTCCCGAAAATGGGCTGCCGGGCACCGGAAGTGGTGTTCAGCTGCGAAGTGGGTATCAGAGACCCCAGTGTCCCTCGGAAGGACTAAACAGAGGTTTCTGCCAAAAATGAACAGACATCGATGCAAAATGAATGCTCGGGGCCTAAACCGCGAAGTTCGGGGTCCCGAAAATGGGCTGCCGGGCACCGGAAGTGGTGTTCAGCTGCGAAGTGGGTATCAGAGATCCCAGTATCCCTCAGAAGGACTAAACAGAGGTGTCTGCCAAAAATGAACAGACATCGATGCAAAATGAATGCTCGGGGCCTAAACCGCGAAGTTCGGGGTCCCGAAAATGGGCTGCCGGGCACCGGAAGTGGTGTTCAGCTGCGAAGTGGGTATCAGAGACCCCAGTGTCCCTCGTCATGCTAAAACAGAGGCACTTACCAAAAATCGGAGAAATCGGAGATGGTTGGGCGGTCCCGAACCGAGGCACACGGCCTGACGGTCCTGAAAACCGGGAACCGGGCTCCGAAATGGGCAAAATGGCCTACGGCCACAAAACGTAGCCTACGGCCACTGAGAGATAGTCTACGGGACCACTCCCTCCCCTCAGGAAAGAAAACAGAGAAAACCAAGCCTGGTTCGCAAACCGAGACAAGGCACAAAAGAAAGTTCGGAAGTCCGGAGGCAGGGCGCACGGCCGCGACTCTGAGACTTCTGAACGAGCACAGTAGGAAATATCACCGAGCGCTCAATCGGTGACATCTGAGTCTTAAAGTCGGTCAAAAATGGGGTGTCTACAGACACTTGTGAGGTGTATCCTTTGTTTGATTGACTAAATGAAATGGATATAACTACGGAACCAAAATGAATGAATTGAGATGCAAGTTTGGCATAACATGTTTTGGAAAAGGAGTTGTAAATGATTTTATCCTTGAGCATTGATATAGTGCATCATGTTTATAACTTTGTTAAGATTTATATATTGTGTTAGATTGTTCCTACTGGGTTTTGGCTCACCCTATTTGGGAAAAACCATTTTCAGGTGCCGGTGATATGCTTCTACCAAGGCAGTAGCTCGGAGGGAGTTTGGAGCAAGGGTTTCACTTTTGTTGTATTTATTTTGTATAGCCACTGGCTTTAAATGTATAGAGCTAAGCTCTCTCTCTTTTGTTGTAACCAAGCAATGACTTGAAAATATGGAAGCCTTTAGGGCATTTGAATATTTGTTCAACTCTCATCTTTTATTTACTTGAAACACATGTTGTACATTCAGGATAGATCATTTTTGAATGTATATCGCATGTGTCTCCTTTGTACAACACACTCTGATTTATGAAAACATTTAATTCAATTATGTTTCCGCTTATAAGATGGGTTCATGTATTTTTTTAGGGCGTTACATTTACCATAGAGTACTCCCCCATTTCTTCCGATTGTCTTCCTCAATCCAGAGTCTGACAACAAGCTCTTCGACTGTCATCTCCTTTCGTTTGTGCTTCTGGTAATTCTTGAAGTCTTTTCGGCTGTTAGGTAGCTTCTTAATCAGAGCAGCGGCCTGGAATGATTCACTCAGAAACATTCCCTCTGCATGAATCTCATGCATAATTACTTGGAAATCTTGGACTTGACGGATGACAGTTTTTTAGTCCACCATCTTGAAGTCCAGAAATCGGCCAATGACTAATTTCTTTGCCCCAGCATCCTCAGTCTTATACTTCTTGTCCAAAGCATCCCACAGCTCCTTTGCTGACTTCTTGTCATAAAACATGTTAAAAAGTAAATCTGTCAAGCCATTCAGAACATAGTTTCGGCGAAGGAAGCCTGACTGCTTCCAAGCATCTAGAGCCATGAGCTTTTGTTTGTCTTGCTCATTCTCCTCCACAGCTTGTGGATCTTCACTCAAAAACCTCGCAAGGCTAAGAGTGGTCAGGTATAACAACATCTTCTGCTACCACCTCTTGAAATTCACTCCCGTGAATGTCATGACCTGAACCCGCCCCTATGGGTTAAGGCCATAACCGGCCAGTAACCACGAGATTACCTACGGCCTCAAACCAAATAAGACAAAATCATCAGAGTAAGAGGGGCCAAATGGAAGCAAATTTAAAACTTTGTCCATAGAGTCGTGCTTATATGCACATCATAACATTCCATACAAATACATGTTACTAACTCACAGCAGAAATACGGTACCACAAAGTTCTGTACAGACAGGATCATCCAAAACTAAGTCAACCCGTAAAAACTATAAACAGGCGTATACAAAAAACTTCGCCAACATGACAACATAGAACAAAATGACAAAAAGGCGAAGGCGGGTCTCGTGCGTGAGACACAAGGGCTGACTTTCCAAAACCTCTGTTGTTCCACATAGACTTCACTGGGGCTGGGTTTGGACTTCTCTGGGCTCACCTACAAACACATGAATGAGCGTGAGCAATAGCCCAGTGAATAATATCAAATAAAGAATATACTTTGGAACAATATACATCAAACGGACTTGGGCCCAATTTGCATTTCTAACTAATACATACATACATAGACATATGTAAGTTAAGTAACTGAGGTTCCAAACACATCATACGGCCTCAGGCCCAATTCATTCATGTCCATCGGCCTTCGGCCCAATCGTTTATGTCAATCGGCCTTCGGCTCACATTTATATCAAACGGCCTTCGGCCCATATTTATTATTAAACGGCCTTCGGCCCATATTTATATCAAAAGGCCTTTGGCCTATTACAAACTTTCATTTCAAACTGGTCCTTAAACCTTTCAAACGTTCATATCAAACTGGCATTTAAGCCTTTTAAACTTGTCATATCAAACTGGCATATAAGCCTTTCAAACTGGCCATATCAAACTTTGTCCACCATTCAAAATTAACGAACTTTACAAAACTTACATGGAAGTAAGCAATTGGACAATAATGCATTTTAGATATTACTCACAGTGATCGGCTTGTGGATTTGCCCTGGAGCTTGACCCTACACATCACATAACACATATGGGTCACAAATAATCCAATCTGTTCTTTACTTCACATATTCCTCTTTAGGCTTCATTCTTATCTCTTTAATTCAATTACAATGCTCAATGCATGCCTAAGAGTGCTTACAAGTGAAAGAGAACGGAAAACGGAACACATAATGCATTTTTAGAATTTCAAAAAATAGGGTCTCCGCTCGAGCGGACCCTTAAGGCCTGCAAAAGTACTGGTTATGCTGAAATTACGCTTGATCGTGCACTCTGGCGCTCGAGCGGAAGGCCTCTCTACATGGCTCCCCACTCGAGCGGACACCATGTCTACAGAAAATGCTGGGAGCACGAATTTCACGCTCGAGCGGTGGTTTTCCTGCTCGAGTGGACACCAAAAATCTGGAAATTCCAGATTGAGTTCTTGAGCTCCCTTCAACATTCAAACCATCATTTCTTGCATTTAATGGCTCCAATTTCACATATACTTGTACTAACATGGTATAAACACCAAAACACATATTCGTGGAGCCCAATTTCATAAATCAAACACATGCATGGCTCAATTTAACTCAAGCTCAATTCTATCATACACATTCATGCATTCAAAGCTCCTATCTTTAACTATTCAAACATGCATGCTAATCTTGACTTCATTTCCATTCCAAATAATGCAAATGGTGTTCATTCTCATGGAACTCAACAAAAACATGCTTGCATGTATGATTCAACACTCATATTTCCATATTCAACTTAATACATGCTTGATTATGCAAAATCATGGTGATCCTACACATGCATGGGCATATTAGCTTCAAATTCATCAATTATAGCACAACTCTTGTTCTTGATCACCAATTAATCTTTAATTCATAAAATTACAAGTTCAATCTCATGAATTTACTCACCTAGGAGTTTGATCTTCCAAACTCTAGTCAATTCTTGGACTTAATCTTCAAGATTCCCAAGTCTTGAGCCAAAACCACACAACTCTCTTCCTTCTCTCTCTAAGGCCGACCCTCTCTCTCTCTCTATTCTTGAGTTCAATACCAGCCAAAGTGTTATCAAGGGAAGGAATTGAAGTATAATGGCCCTTATGTATAAGCCCACTAATCAAGTTTAATAATAATAAATAATATGGCACTAATTCATTGATTAAATCAATTTAATCTGGCCCGAATCAATTTTTCAATTAAATTTCACCGTAGGCTCTAAAAATTATGCGAATCACAATGGCGTAATCAAGTTCGAGTTTTGTGGCCGATAAGGCCTCCTATTTAATTTCCAAAGCAGATAATCAAACAGATATTCCTACGGTGAACAGATAGAAATTCAAAACCACATATTTTCACATAATGGCACACAAAATTATGCTAAACACATAATCATACTCATTTTAAGGACTAATTAACACATTACAAAACAGGGGTATCACAGTCTTCCCCCCTTTTAGGAAGTTTGGTCCTCCAAACTTAATTTACCTTTAGTCGAAGACAATTCGGAATACTTTTCATTCAACGGTCCCAATCCCTTTCGATAGTCATTTGCTCAGTCTCTAAATCAAGCAACACCCCGTTCTCAACCAGTCAGAGACTTACCTTTTCCGCCATACAAGGCTTTATACAATGTCACATTGAAACTAGAGCGTAAGCTATTGTTGTAAGCAGAGACTGCCAACGATGGGCAAATTTTTCTGAATTCCCCGAAGATCTAAAGCATGTATTCAGAGCATTTCTTCCAAAATCTCAAAAGTTCTTTCTGATTATACATCAATTCGCGGATGGAAAGCGGCACCGAATCACAATTCAGTTCCCATTGCCTCTTGAAGGCTTGTCAAAATTCAGACACATTTTAGGATTCTTGTCTGAAACAATAGGTACTGGGACCCCATGCGAACGAGCAATCTTATCGATACAAACAGCGGCTAGTCTACAAGTCATCATACAAAAAATTTACAGGGAGAAAACGAGCAAACTTCGTAATTCTACATACAATAATCCAAACGGGACTTATACCTTGGGCGCTCAAGGTAGCCCCACAATGAAATTCGTAGCCACAGATTCCCATTTCCATTCCAAAATAAGGGGGCTTGAAGTAGTTCCGCCACTATCTGATATTCGACCCTGACTTGCTGGCATCGAAAAACATTTAAACACAATTTAACAATTTCCTTCTTCACGATAGGTTGCCAGCACATTTATTTCAAATGCCAACTAACTTTCCCATGAAAGTTCGGTTTATTCCCTTGTCACAAAAGTTCAACTCATCCTCCAATAACTTCGCAATTCACAATTCGATTTGATATTTAGTTTAGTGGCTCGTCATAGTTATCCAAGGTCAATCAAAAGTCTTCAGGAACACAAGGTGGATCCAGACACTGATTCTCGAGTCAACAAAGGTAACAACAAGGCAATTGACCACACAATATACATAGTTCCCATATCCCCATAGCATTAATTGTAAAGTGCAATAACACTGAAGCAGTCCATTTCTAACATAATACATGTTCCCTCAATCATCCTATAGTTTATAATTCAGTTCAATATTTAATTCCCTGTTCCATCGAGTCTCCCCACATTATCTAATAGTTGTCAAAAGCATAAGGCAATTCATATACATAAATCCCCATGATGTCAAAGGCATTATCAAAGGAGCCAATCACATGTCAAACACAATTTACACATTCTCAGAGCCCCAATCACAAAATATAATGACACTGAGCAGTTTTCACAAAGCGTACTGAATTCACGCACTTTCGGACAATCAGTTTTTTTTTTTTCAAAGTTTCTTGGATGTCAAAACATCTACATAATACCAAAGGATGACATTCTGGGCAAAACAAAGGAATAATTGTCTCGGAATCGAAGCACACCCGTTCACGACTGTCGGTGGCCGACTCGAGATCGATTAGTCAAACCCACCCGCACGAAACCGTCGGTGGCAAAAGATATCTCAACCAAAGGTCCTACATAGGCTTAACGTCCCCTAGCACGAAAGGACGCTCCACGAATGTCATCAAAACAAACATAATACCATTCACTATAACCTGATTTCCCAAAATCTGATAACATTGAAGCAACTACTTTCCCTTACAAAACATATTCTGATCAGTCAAAGACAAATGTTCAGTACTGGTTATAATCAAATCAATCTGCCGTCATTGGTTCCCATAGCGTTAAACAAACAAGGATGGGACAATACTCAAGCATCGTTCCTTAAGACACCCAATCACGGGATTTGTACAATTCGGCTCATTTTCAACACACATGTTCTCGATAGTTGGGGTTGGTTCTCAACGGTGTTCATGGTTAGATCAATCTGTTGATAACCCACAAAAGGTCTTTCAAATAGGTCAAGTACTCTAAACAGATTCAAGTTTTGGGTCTATCAGTTTTTCTGCCAAGAATAAGCTGGCTATTGATTTACAGGCAATCCTTAATCCCTTTTTACAAAATTAAATCAGACAGAGGGTCTTATCAAACCAATCCCGACACAGGTCTTGCCAAATCAAATCAAACAAAGGTTCCATCAAATTATATCAAATGAGGGTTTCATCAAGACAATGTCAGGCAAAGGTTCTATCGGATCGAATCAGGTAAAAGTTTTCTCAAATAGGGCACATTCGGTTCTGTAGGGCATACTTTGCTTGCTTAGGTACATGGTTGAAAGTTTCTCAGCTGCCCTAAGTTCATCAGTTCTCAAAGTCATATCAGAATCATTCATCATGACAGTTCATATCAAAGTGTTTCAAATTAGCCACAAAAGCATAGGTTTATGAATCGAGCCCAGTATAGTCACATAATCCATTCAACTTCCTACCAATCAAAATACATGGTCTCACAATTATAGAGTTCATCATTTAGGGTACTCAACTCAGTCACACGATCACAGAGTCATAATCCCAGTGGTGTAGTCATTGAAGACAGTAATGTATCAAATCACCTTAAGCATAGGTTCAGATGTACATGTGCATGTGCAGAGTTAATTAATATCCCAATACATATTTCACAAATTTCCCCGTGGAGCATATACATTCAATGAATACGGTCTCGATCTTGTGGGTCTAACCAATCTAGATACACATGCAGCAGATACGAAAGGATATGTCGATTCGAATCAAATAATATCCCAAGCAAAGATGTACACATGTACTAATTCAGAATCAATCAACACATAAGCATTCATTTGTAAACAGTATAAATACCTGGGATAACGGTCACAATATTCTGAGTGCTTTCTGGGATGAGTGTAATTACTCTATCCTGAGTAGCAATTCCTACCACTGGTACGAATCTAGCTGAGGCAGAACATTTATTCACATTTGCTCAGTTCGGGAACAATTCCTTACTTTATTCACGTCCTACACGAACTCTTATTAAATCATACCAAATACCAGGATGTCCAACACAAAAATAAACACATAGTCACATTCGTACATAGGCACGTCTTTATACTCTCATTTCACATATCGTACGCAATTAATCACATACGTAACAGATAATTGCATACTTATCAGATATCGCATGCTGAACATTTACTAAGTAATTATATACTCAAATCATGTTCATATTTCACATAGACACCCGTAGGCAGAATTGAATGCACATAAACCACTTTTCATGATTCATATATTCATGTATGTGCATTATAACAAAACAAACTTGTTGTACACATTAGTGTAACAATTCATATCTCATTTTCAAATCACGTGTGGTACTTCCTTTAGCGTAACATATCATGTTGGTCAAGCATATCAAGTTCCATAATGGAACATCTGGTACTGGGTAACATATCTCATACATAGGCTACGATATTGTTTCCCCCGGGCGAGGGCCTGTGCCACGGTATTATTTCCCCTTGGCTAGGGCCTCATGACCATGAGCCACAATATTATGTCCCCTGGGTGAGGGCCTCTGCTAAGGATACCACAATCACGTTCAAGGAAAATTTGGCCAATCTTTCATTCATACAAAACATAGCATTTCAGGGAACTTGTCATTTTATACCATCAGAAAATAATTAAGGCTAAACATAACCTTATAGAGTTCTTATTCACCATCTGATTAAACTTGCATTATACTTTGTACAAAAGGTTCACAAGTATGCATATACCAGAAAGCATACATATTCAAATGGTTTACAATGCAAGCAATTCACGAATTTATAGCACATAACTGTTCATATCGAAACACTTAAGCACATCCTTGATGCTTTCAGATTCATACTTATCACATGAATGCTTCCTAGATCTTATCTAGACGCTTATTGCTCTTTTGGACAAGTGTGTGAGTTATTAACTCGTGCTCTGATACCACTCTGTCATGACCCGAACCCGCCCCTATGGGTTAAGGCCATAACCGGCCAGTAATCACGAGATTACCTACGGCCTTAAACCAAATAAGACAAAACTCATCAGAGTAAGAGGGGCCAAACGGAAGCAAATTTAAAACTTTGTCCATAGAGTCGTGCTTATATGCACATCATAACATTCCATACAAATACATGTTAATAACTCACAGCAGAAATACGGTACCATAAAGTTCTGTACAGACAGGATCATCCAAAACTAAGTCAACCCATAAAAACTATAAACAGACGTATACAAAAAACTTCACCAACATGACAACATAGAACAAAATGACAAAAAGGCGAAGGCGGGTCTTGTGCGTGAGACACAAGGGCTGACTTTCCAAAACCTCTGTTGTTCCACATAGACTTCACTAGGGCTGGGTTTGGACTTCTCTGGGCTCACCTACAAACACATGAATGAGCGTGAGCGATAGCCCAGTGAATAATATCAAATAAAGAATATACTTTGGAATAATATACATCAAACGGCCTTGGGCCCAATTTGCATTTCTAACTAATACATACATACATAGACATATGTAAGTTAAGTAACTAAGGTTCCAAACACATCATACGGCCTTGGGCCCAATTCATTCATGTCCATCGGCCTTCGGCCCAATCGTTTATGTCAATCGGCCTTCGGCCCACATTTATATCAAACGGCCTTCGGCCCACATTTATATCTAACGGCCTTCGGCCCATATTTATTATCAAACGGCCTTCGGCCCATATTTATATCAAACGGCCTTTGGCCCATTACAAACTTTCATTTCAAACTGGTCCTTAGACCTTTCAAACATTCATATCAAACTGGCAATTAAGCCTTTCAAACTTGTCATATCAAACTGGCATTTAAGCCTTTCAAACTTGTCATATCAAACTGGCATTTAAGCCTTTCAAACTGGCCATATCAAACTTTGTCCACCATTCAAAATTAACGAACTTTACAAAACTTACATGGAAGTAAGCAATTGGACAATAATGCATTTCAGATATTACTCACAGTGATCGGCTTGTGGATTTGCCTTGGAGCTTGACCCTACACATCACATAACACATATGGGTCACAAATAATCCAATCTGTTCTTTACTTCACATATTCCTCTTTAGGCTTCATTCTTATCTCTTTAATTCAATTACAATGCTCAATGCATGCCTAAGAGTGCTCACAAGTGAAAGAGAACGAAAAATGGAATACAGAATGCATTTTCAGAATTTCAAAAAATAGGGTCCCCGCTCGAGCATGGACTTCCCCGCTCGAACGGACCCTTAAGGCTTGCAAAAGTACTGGTTATGTTGAAATTATGCTCGATCGTGCACTCTGGCGCTCGAGCGGAAGGCCTCTCTACATGGCTCCCCGCTCGAGCGTCAACTTCCTCGCTCGAGCGGACACCATGTCTACAGAAAATGCTGGGAGCACGAATTTCACGCTCGAGCGGCGGTTTTCCTGCTCGAGTGGACACCAAAAATCTAGAAATTCCAGATTGAGTTCTTGAGCTCCCTTCAACATTCAAACCATCATTTCTTGCATTTAATGGCTCCAATTTCACATATACTTGTACTAACATGGTATAAACACCAAAACACATATTCGTGGAGCCCAATTTCATAAATCAAACACATGCATGGCTCAATTTAACTCAAGCTCAATTCTATCATACACATTCATGCATTCAAAGCTCCTATCTTTAACTATTCAAACATGCATGCTAATCTTGACTTCATTTCCATTCCAAATAATGCAAATGGTGTTCATTCTCATGGAACTCAACAAAAACATGCTTGCATGTATGATTCAACACTCATATTTCCATATTCAACTTAATACATGCTTGATTATGCAAAATCATGGTGATCCTACACATGCATGTGCACATTAGCTTCAAATTCATCAATTATAGCACAACTCTTGTTCTTGATCACCAATTAATCTTTAATTCACAAAATTACAAGTTCAATCTCATGAATTTACTCACCTAGGAGTTTAATCTTCTAAACTCTAGTCAATTCTTGGACTTAATCTTCAAGATTCCCAAGTCTTGAGCTAAAACCACACAACTCTCTTCCTTCTCTCTCTAAGGCCGACCATCTCTCTCTCTATTCTTGAGTTCAATACCAGCCAAAGTGTTATCATGGGGAGGAATTGAAGTGTAATGGCCCTTATGCATAAGCCCACTAATCAAGTTTAATAATAATAAATAATATGGCACTAATTCATTGATTAAATCAATTTAATCTGGCCCGAATCAATTTTTCAATTAAATTTCACCGTAGGCTCTAAAAATTATGCGAATCACAATGGCGTAATCAATTTCGGGTTCTGTGGCCGATAAGGCCTCCAATTTAATTTCCAAAGCAGATAATCAAACAGATATTCCTACGGTGAACAGATAGAAATTCAAAACCACATATTTTCACATAATGGCACACAAAATTATGCTAAACACATAATCATACTCATTTTAAGGACTAATTAACACATTACGGAACAGGGGTATCACAGTGAACTTCTCCGGGTGCTCGTGATGGTTGAGTGGGCCTTCCAGAACAGTAGGAGCAACAACAGGGTTGACCATAGAGGTCACAGCAACCGGGTTGAGCATAGAGGTCACAACAATAAGGGTTGGCAAGCCAGTTGCCTCGGGATTCAGATCCCTACCAACATTAGCAGTAGTAGCAGCATCGGGGACAGTTGCCATTTCTGAAAAATACAACAGGCTTTCACTTTCTGTGTTTCCAGAAATTAAACTTAACACTAGAAAATCCCACAGTTGGAAATTTAATTCAAAATTAGTCTCACTAGTTAACCTAGAATTGAATATGGTCAAGAATGTTTCCAGGAAGACTGGAGGGGTCAAATCAGTCTCACTTAAAACCCAATTAACCTTTTGACAAAACTTTTAAGAGCATGTTGACTCCTAGTCCATGGGAAACAATTTTTAGAATTAAGTTTTTCCAAGGGATGAACTAGATTAAAACAAACCAAGGTCCAACACTTACAAGCAATTTAAAAATTGCTAACTAAATTACAAGCAGTGTAAAAAATTAGTACAACAATTACAAGCAAAAAAAACTTGCTTTTACATAATGGTAAATAAACATTATATATTTAAATTTGCTAATTCTATATTTAAGTATAGAATTCTATATTTAAGTATACTTTTGTGTGGTACCACAGTCTCCTTAAGACAGATTAGCCGCCTCACCGTGGGTGTGGAGGTACGTCGACTTTTGTCTCCCAAGATACGACGGTTTAGACTGCCTAATGCAGAAGCACCTTCTGATAACTTTGGTGAACCGATAATGGCAGCACTCTCACACATAGGAAGAAAATTATAGGAGCAAACTGACTGACTATATATTCTAGAAGCAAAAAATATGTACCAAAACCAAAGGGAGATGGGTCTCCTTTTATACACAATAGGGGAGAGAGGAGAAACCTTCCAGCCATGAAGGCTGGCAACTAATGCCCATGAAGGTTAGCAACCAATGCCCATTACTCCTGTAAAACTGCTGGAGTAATGGACCAAAATTGATGGGACAATAATATATGAGATATATATTCTGTACACACAAGTGTGTATACCTGTAGCAGACTTGGCCCAAAAAGATTAGCTTAGTGTACCACTAAAGCCTCAAGCCCAAGCCCAAACCCAAGCCCAAGATCCAAGATCCATAGACCACGGACCCAGACCCGGCTCGATCCGAGTGGGCGGGCGGCGCGAGCGTGTGGCAATTTTTCCATAACCAACTTGGACCATAGTCTTGGCCCAAGCCCATCCTTGAAGCATCCATAACTCCCTTCCTTCGAAAAATTTGGATACCTCAAAGAGCTCATTCCCTTATCAAAATCTTGGGGTTTAAATACCCATCAAACCTTTTCTCTACAATCAATGTGAGATTCATAGTAATACACAATTCCCAATACATCATTCATGAGGCCATTTTTATGAGACAATTTCTCAATCAATTCTTAATGGTTTTTGGTCATTCTTTTTGTAGTGTAAAGACCTTGTTACAAAGAATCTAAACCCATTTAATCCCACCTCAACCAATGGTTGGGACCTACTTTACTTTCATATTAAAGTTACCAAAAACCCATTTGTTTTTTGTCCAACAACACATACACACAACAACACATTTCACACATTGAAATTATACAATTTGATTTATATCATTCTTATCCACTACAATTTGTCATGTTAACATATACAACTTATCACATAATTAACAACAAATGTCCATATACCAACAACAGGCTGCACCAACCACGCCATTCTAACACAGTTTTCCAGGTGCTACACTGGAAGGAAAGATGGAACCTATCTCGAGCGCCACGCTTTACCGGTGGCTAATTAGAAGGAAAACAGAACCTCTATATAGCCTAACAATCCACACACTTTACCAGGCACTACTCCGAAAGGAAGATGGAACCTCTATCAACCGCCACACTTTACCGGTCATAAGCCGGAAGGAAACAAACCCTCTTTCCAAAACTTTAACCAATCAATTTGTCATTGCAATTTAGAAAAATTACTTCAACATCCCATTCAATAATCAAGGTAAATTTTTTTCTTTGTAAAGAAAGATGATTTGTTTTTCTCAAACTTCAATCACAACTTCTTTTATTTAATTTACATAACCCATTTAATGTCATATACTTCCATAGTTCATAACATCAAATTCCATCACCAATTACCATAACATGAACCCACCCCACAAGAATTGTTATCATAACATCTAATAATCAACAATCATACTCAATTTCAACCAAGCATTAACTCAATTTCAAGAATCAAAGACCAATTGAAGAAAACCCCATGCTAAAATAAAATTCAAAACTAGGGTTTGGATAAAATTTGTGGCTTTCCACCTGAAAGTACATAATCATGTTTTCATGACACCAAAACTTCCATAATATACTTTAATCACATGTTTAACTATTTTGTTTGGAACCCTAACTCCCTTTACATGCTTTTCAAGAAAATCCCTTTCAATATAAGGTTTTATGTAATAAAAACATACCACCCATCTATCTATACGAAGATTGTCATAACCCGACCCTCGGTTACGATTTCGGTATCATTTCAGTCCTCTATTTTGTGCTTCTGAATGTTTCTTGCGATATACTATGTGAATTTTCGTTGAACTGAATGAAACTTAGAAATATGGATTTCTATCTGTTGGTTAGAACATTATCTGTCCCCAATTAGAATACTGAAACCTAAAATTGAGCACCTTAGAGACTTAATTTTCAGAAATTGATTTGATATTTGAAATCTGCATGATTTTTAAGCTCTAATGGGATTTTCTGTGAAATTTCAATTTAAGATGCTTAAACGATTGAATTTCGTCTTATTCACCTATTATACTCACAAGTGGATATATATTAACTTGAGATATTTTGGGAGACTTAGAAACAACTCTTGTATGCAACTTAAAAGAGGGAAAAACGTGGGAGTTGGAGAGAAACCCTCCAAGAGAAGAGTTTGGGGAAATTATGAGGAATTACTTAGATTGAACTCAAGGTATGGAAATTTCTTGATCTTGCCTCACTCTCTCTTAATCTTGGTTAGAATTCTTCTTAGTTTGGGAAGTTATGATAGAAGTAAGGGTTTTATGAGATAATCCATGTGGATAAATCAAATTGAGCTATAGAAGAAAATCTATTTCTTGTTTACTTGATATTTCATGAAAAATATTCAACTATGGGTTTGAATTTGAAGTTTGGGTAGCTCTCTATGCATATATTTGTATAAACCCCAAAACATGGGAATTATGGAAATATTATGGGTAGCTCGATTATGGATTTAATGATTAGAAGTTTAAAGTGTATTATGATTGCTTTATTCTATGATTTGGCACTTTAAATTGATGTTAGATCCATTTTGAGATTTTGTTGCGAAGTAGAGGATGGATTTTTGGTGTGGAACCAAGCTGCCCCGATTCAGGGCTACGGCCGCTCGAGCGGAGGTCATGGCCGCTTGAGCGGAAAAATGAACCTCCCAGCAGTTTTTCTAAAATTACCCTATCCACTCGAGCGAAGGAAGTTCCGCTCGAGCGCAAATATCGACCTCTCAGTATTTTTGTTAAAATGGTACAGTCCGCTCGAGCGGACAAAGTGACGCTCGAGCGGAGGACTGTTTTCAAAAAGAAAAATATGTTTGTTCAGTTTTGCGTGCTTGACTCTCTGGTATTTTTAGAATATTTTTCTGATGATTTTACGATGGTTATAAATTCATATGAAGTGACAGGGAATGACACCTCAATGATTTAAGAAGGAAAACTACTAATGTACTAGTTATGTTGTGTGCAGGGCACACCCCAGAAGGAACTAGCACGCCAGTACAACACTGTGAGTAATAGTACTTAATGTACGATAATAATGTTCGTTCGTACTCGATGTTTCTAATATTCTGATTTCTAAAAATGTTACATTCATATATGAATGAATTGGACTTTGTTAAGAATGTATACAAGGAAGACTTATGTATATATGTTTGCATATTTGTGGGCCTGAGGCCATTCCGTTATATTTGGGCCTGAGGCCGTTCCGTTATATTGGGCCTGAGGCCGTTCCGTTATATTTGGGCCTGAGGCCGTTCCGTTATAATTGGGCCCAACGCCGTTCTGTCTTGACTGAGCCTAAGGCCGTTTTGACAATAACACAGCATCGGACCAAATTATGAATTCTGTTTTGTTTGGATATGTTATCAAGTATTATTACTCATTGAGTTTATCTCACTCTGTGATTATGTCTGATGCTGTAGGTAATCAGCTTGGAGGTCAGTCCTAGCACCGACATCACCTCCCTTTTGTCAGCTTAAGCATACCCAGGCACTTGACAAAGCCGTGCGCCCTGTGTAGATGATAGACTTTGGCTCAAACCCTTTTTATGTCAGGGTGAATGTACATTCTATTTTGTTAAACACCCAAGGGTAGAGCTGGTTCTGTATAACTGCTTGTGTGTAACCAAATCTTTATGCATGTATTTTGTATGTTTATTTTCAGTTTCCTATTTGTATGGTCCTGGCATGGTTATAGTAGCTCAATGGGAAGGGTTAATGCCATCTATTATGTTAACAGCTTCCGTCAGGCCCTCATACGCCGTATGCATAACAGACTAAGTGTCTCTTTCTGTTTAGGTCATACCCAACCTTTTAGGGGGCAGGGTTGGGGTGTGACAAAGATATTGAGGAGAAGCAAAGAAATCCCTACCTTTAGCAAGAAGAGGAAGAAACCCAGAAGGCCAGCTTCAAAGAAAACACGATCTACTCCAATTAATAGAAAGCCCTCGTCGTGCTCATCATTTTTGTAGAAGGGACTAGGGTGAGATTCTCACTAAAAGGAAATGAAATCCAAGATTTAAAGAGCTTTGAAGCTCAACAATGGCTAGAAAGAGAGAGGAGAGAGAAAGAATATGGAAAGAATGAGGAAAAATGGAATAAAAATGACTTTTTAAAGTGTTGATCCGGAATAGACCGCTTGAGCGAACATTTTATTGCTCAAGCGATGAACGCAATCTCTTAGACGTTTTGCAGGTCTACAGTTAAAATACTAGGAGCCTCTCATATCCGCTAAAGTGACTACTTAGTCACATAGCTAGTCACACAGCATAGTTTCTAAGGCACTCCCAACACATCAACCTTATTTTCATATGTAAATAATTTAATTTAGCCTTTTACATTTATATTTCATTTACTTAAGTTTACAATGTAAATAAGGAATACCTTCCATTTGGATTCAAAGAAAAATACAAAAAAAATCAAAATCCAATTAAATCAAAAAGTGACTCTTCCAGTTTTAGTCCGACTGAAATTTCTAATTTTGATGTTGAAGTAAAGTGATCAATACATTGTAGAAAAATCTCATAAAATCAAATTACACTATTTGATATATAAATAACAATTACCGCCAAATATTATTTTCAAAATCGTAAATTCTAAAAAATCCAATTTTTATATTTAGAAAATTTTCAAACTAAGTCGAATTTTTGATAAAAGGCTTAGATCTCGACCTAAACCGTTACAAATAGACTATCAAGGGCCTTGCCCCCCTGTCCTAAGTAAGAAATGTTGCTTGAATGGTTTTATTGCTATCCAAAAATTTTCACTTATTACATATCTTGTTAGCTATCATCCAATGTATAAAAATATTGGAAAATTCATTTTATTTTTTTTATATATAAATAAAACAAGCTTTTGTGTGATGTACAAAAGAATGGAAATACCAACTAAATATACACCTAGGGTGTAAAAATGGACCGGTCTGACCCACTCGAGCCTGTGCTTAGGTTTGCACATCGCTGGGCTTGGCAAGCTTCCGCAAAAATTTAGGCCAAGCCTGGACTCAAACTTGGGATAGGCCTGACCATTTTTTTATTTTCTTTATTTTTTTCCACCAAAGTTCTATTTTTTTCCCCACCAAAATAGCTTGGAAATGGTGTGGGCCTCGGACGGGCCGGGTCTGGCTTTGAGCGGGCTAGTGGACCAGGACAAGCCTCAAAACAAACGACCCAAGCACAGGTTCTTGGGTTGGGCTTAGGTCTGGGCTGTACTGGGCCGCGAGCGGGCTTTTAGGTGGGCCGTGTGCTCGTGGGTTGATTTTACACCCCTATATACACCTTGAACATTTGTTTGTTTTTGTTTTTCAAAGTAAAATTTAATAATATTATTGCATTAATCATATCTTAGTTACCAAAGATTCAACTGAGGGACTTCCCTTGTAGAGTGGTGTTTTTCTCAAAACTTGAGTTACTCATTAAAGACTTAGGCCCTGTTTGGTAGAGCTGTGTGAAAGTACTTATAGCTTATGCCTAAACAGCTTATAGCTTATAACTATGACCATAAGCTGATTTCCAGCTTATTCTTAAAGCATCTCCTGCCCCACTCAAAGAATAAGTTGATTTCTGACTTCCAAAAAGCTATAAGCTATAATCTATAATCTATAAGCTAAACCAAACACATCAAAATAGCTTAAATTAAGCTGAAAGCTGAAATAAGCTGTAATTAAACTCTGCCAAACAGGCACTTAGTTTCACTTGAATAGATAATTGGGTTGATATATACAAAAATAAATAAATAAATAAATTTATAATTTTTATTTTATTTATATGTTAAAGTTAAATAGATATGACTTCTCTTCTGGTCATGATAAAATTAAATAAATATTAATTTGTTATGTATTAATTTAGTATTAAATATTAGTTTATTTCTCATTTTAAAAATGAAATATGACAATTTTTAACAATTGATAAGTAAAAAATTATACATATCTGGCTCCTCCAGAATTAAAATTTTGATTCGGCCCTTAAGTGATAGAATCTGCTACATCAATAATATATAAGGTGATATATTAAAAGTAGAATAAAAATTAAATAAATTATAACATTATTATTTTATAAATTGGGTGTTTTTTTTTTTTTTTGGTAAATTGGCCACTAACTTTTATCTGTCACTTTTCATCATGAGGTCACCTGGCTTTCGCATCATCTTTTCAAAATTCTACCGTTGATTACTCATCCACTCTGTCGGTTAAGCTCAAATATCTTCGGTCTTTCGTTTTCCTTTATATTCTAGCGTATTTTCTTTCTCCTCTTGAAGACTTCTCCATTATTTTTCTCAGGTTTGATTTTGTGTTCTCTCTTGCTCTCCTTTGTCGATTTTGTTGAAGTATTTAGGCTTCCTGTTCTTTGAATGGCCCAGTTCATTTGAATTTTCGTTAGTTTTCTTTACCCATCTGTCGATTTTATTTTACTTTCCCCCAAAATTGTGATTTTGTATTCTTTGCCCTTTCTTCATTATTATTATTATCATATTGTTTTACCAGCATTCAATTTTCTTAGTTTCATGGTTGTTTTTTTTCTTTCTTTCTTTCTTTTTTTTTTGGTTATTTGCAGAGGTAGATGTTGAAAGTGGATCAAAGGTAAGCGTATATTTGTTCCCTTTATGTTATTTTGAACTCCTTATTCTTTTTATGCCTCCTTGTTTTGCCTGTTATGTTTTTCTTGGTTTGATGTATTTTTTTCTTTTTTTCTTTTTTTTTTCGGTTTTGTTTGCAAAGGTGGTTTTTTGGGCCGGTTTGTTTTCCACACTGGCAGTCCGGAGTGGTCTGTTAGTGATGAATAGTGATTCATCCTCATGTTTCTTTTGTTTATAGAGGTCTAGGTTTGTAGTCTCTTCGAATTATGAAAGGTTTTGAATGAACAGATTGATAGTTTGAACGAGGATTCGAATTAGAGTGTTACCGATTGTTCGAGGGATGATCGATCGGATATTCAGCCGGTTAATCAATTGGTCAACCAGTCAAGTGCAAATTTTTTATTCATTTTTTTTTACATGTTGGGCAACACATTTTAAACAATAATGTTTAATGTTTTTTTTATTTTTTTTGTTAAAAACCACGGTTTTATTTATTTTATATTTATTTTATATAAAAATAATTTAACAATCTCCACACTAATAACTATCATTAAAACAAACACAATTTTACTTAATTCATTTATTGACAATTTTCTCATTATTAATCACCCTCATTCTACCTCTAAATACAAACTATCCCTTGGAGCATAAACGTAAATGTTTTTCCTTTTTTTTTTTTTGTGTGGAATTGTTTTGTATTTGTATTTTATTACTATTACTTCATTGGGGTTGAATTTTTCTTGTGATTGATTCAAGAATTTGGGGAAGAATTTTTTTGGTGAGGGAATGGTACTTACATTTTACATACCTTTTTTTCTTTTGTTTTGTTTTGTTTTTTTGTTTTTTTTTTCAAATTCTTTTATAAATCCATGAACTAAACATTAAACACAACTTTAGGTTGTGTTTATTTCATGGACTTAGAGAAAGAAGGAAAAAAAGAAAAGGAAAAGAAAAAAAGGTGTGAAATTTGATAAAATGTAAGTATGTTTTATTCATATTTTATTTATTTATTTATTTATTTATTTATTTTTCTTTTCTAAATTTATTTTCAAACACATAAATCAAACACCGGCTGTGTTTAGGGGTTATTTAGTTTGTTTCAAAATAGTACCTGTATTTTAAGGAACCTTGGTGTTTATTCTCTCTTCTTGTGTTTGCAAGCTCAGATATACCAAACCAAGCCATGGTAAATTTATTTTTTGTTGTTAGGTTTTCTTTTTCTGTCCCCCTTGTCTTACATGCTCTCGATCAGATGCATTTTTTGGGTTGTTTTGTATTTCTAGGGGTCAAATTCGGGTTTAATTTGAGCTAAAATTATTTTCCTTTTCAATAGGGCATGATTAGTTGTGTAGTCTAAGGTTGGTACAATTCAAAATGGACAGCCCTTAATTCAAAATATAGTCTCTCTTCGCTGCCAAAAATAAAAAATAAAAACACAGATATAAGAAGGGAGAATTAATCATAGTCAATGTACGGTGATAGGTTTTATTCTATCTTCTCAATGGTTCATTTGTTGTGTATGGTTGTTTATGTGCTTCATTCAATTTGTTAAATATCAAACTCTATCTATTTCATTTTGTTTTTATATAACGAACTATATGTGACAACCATTCATTCGCTTTGTTGTCACTTTGTTGGACTTGGGATATGTGGTGCCCCGGTGGGGGATTATCTTGAGTTTTTTTTATTATTCGAACCGTTTATTTCGTGAAATTCGCCGAATATATTATTCTCATAAAAATTCAAGTTAATTGAGAATTTGTAATCCTATGATCCAATTCTAATTGTTTTAAAAAGATTATCAAAATAATGTTAATTTGAAAAATAAATATGCTCTTATCACAAAGTTATAGATATTTAATCAATTTAATTTTTTATATGAATAATTTACGTAACAAACTTTACAATATGAATCATTCAAATCATTGTAAATGATTAGAAAAAATGGAACAACAAAGACCCTACTATGACTTGATCGCCAGGTCCCATTTTGTTTGGTTATTTTTATTATTATTCTCATTATTTTTTAGGTAGATGGTTCTTCATGATGTAACACATTTTTAAGGAAACCAATTTTCTATGACAATTGAGGATTACACAAAGGAGTATTACAATGCTTCTATCTTCAACATACCTATTGATATAGGGGGGCCCATAGGGGCTTTTGGCCCACCACTTAGAGCTCAATGCACGATTCAAACACTAAAACCTAATATTACTGGAATCCAACGTTGCACCAAGAACCAATGACATCCAAACACTTGTCAAGAGAAGAACCAGCCACATAAGCAGACAAAGATCCTGCAGAGTTATTGCACCACACATCAGCCATTAATGAGGTCTCCTGCAGCATTTAATGCGATAACCCCTTCACGTCGGAACAGAACAGCCTCACCATGAACAAGGCAAGCTAGTGCATAGACTTTCGGCCAACATGACAGGTCGGAGTGGACAAGGAAATGATGAACAAAGAATATAAGCAGGTTTCTAAGACAAAAAGAATGTTAAGTTTCCCTATCATTACTCTGTTTTTCTACACACCTTTAATCACTTCTAACTTTCTCGTCGGAGGGTTCGCTGAGGGACTCCCGTTCCCCATTGAACTTTTGTGTAGGTATCTCAGCAAGCCTAGTGATCGAACAACGATGTTGGGGGCGTGGATCAGCCTGACCTGCCCCACAGGGACAAGTAGTATCATCAGTTGGCGCCGTCTGTGGGAAACTTTCACTCCGTGTGACAATTGTGCTCATTGTTGCCAGAGACCCGTTCCCGATAATTCCTCCTTGCCACCCACCAGGGTGGATGGTCACAATGAGATCCATGGCTTCTCAACACAACGTTGCCAACCCCCAAGCCGACCCTCCTAACCCAAACAACCCACCTCAGTATTTCACAGAACTCACCAATAGCATCAACCGCTTAGCCGAACAAAACCAAGCCTTGATCCATGCTTTGCTTCAGCGAGGCCTCCCTATGCCTCCCCCACCACCACAAGATATCCCACCTAACCGAGAACAAACCCCGAGCCATCCCTCCCACAAGCCCACCTCTCCAACCTAGAGGGTTTGCGACCCCCCCACCCCAAGACATGAACCCACCACCTCGGGGTCTACACCCATCAATCCAAGCACTTGCTCCCGAGGGAGAGGCCAGTAGTGTCCAGCCTCCATTGCATTCTAGTGGTGACAATGTTCCTATCTGGGATGCGGAACTCCGAGCCATAAAACTCCAGCTTTAAGGAGTTATGCAGAACATATAGAATAAACCCTCCACAACAACCAATTCACCATTTGTCGCCTCTATCAAGGACAAACCCCTACCTTCTAAATTCAAAATGCCCTCGATTGACTCTTTCGACAGCACAATGGACCCATTCGACCACTTGGAGACTTACAGGACCCTAATGATCCTCCATGCTTTTCCTGATGAGATCATGTGTCGGGCTTTTCCCGTAACACTTAAGGGGTCGGCTCGACTGTGGTTTTGTCAGCTGGACTCCGTCTCTACTTTCCAACACCTAAGTGATTCCTTTCCTAGCCATTTCATTGGTGCTCAGCGCCAGCGGCACCTGGCGACTCAACTCCTTAACATCCGTCAGACGGAGGAGGAGTCGTTACGTAGCTTCGTCACCCGTTTCAACACCGAAGCCATACAGATGGTTGAAAACGACGACAAGGTCATTCTCACGGCTTTCATGGCTGGTTTAGGATCATCCGACTTCCTTTTCTCCCTCTCCAAAAACCCTCCAACCTCCAAGGCTACCCTCATTTCCAAAGGCCAAAAATATATGAATGCCGAAGATTCTCTGGCCGCCCGCCAAGATTCTACAACCAAAAACCCAACCCCAGAGAAAAGAGAAAGGAATTTGAAACTAGAACCACCCAATATACACAACAAACACCTCAGTATACCGACCGAACTGCTTGAACAGACCGATCGGCACCTACCTAACCGCCCGGTCGGTTCGAGTGGTACACTCCCCTCAATTCCCCCACGGAACAAGTCTTGAACCAGATCCAGCGAGATTACAACTTGAAATGGCCACAACCCTCACGGTCTCCTTCCAACCGGCGAGATCAATCCATGTACTATCATTTCCATCAGGACCACAGCCACAACACTGAGGAATGTGTCAACCTTAAAGACCAGGTGGAGAATCTGATACGCTAGGGTCGCCTCAGTCGGTTCACGGCAGCCCGCCCCTAACAGCGACCAAGGACCGAACCCGCCGAAGGCCGCCACCAACAAACCCCTCCCCGACAACCCCCACAACCTAACCGAGATAACGACAGGCCCCCACTACAACCCGACCCCAAGGCAAACCTGCTCCCCCGGTCGAAGAGATCAAAGTCATCGCTGGCCGGCTTGCATACGGAGGACCATCCTGTTCGGCCCAGCGTGCCGAACTTAGAAAAATCAGACAAGGCTCCGACAAAAAAGTCGCCACATTGGATCGCCCCTTCAAACACCCCAAACAGTGGATGGAACCCATCACCTTTACGGAGGCTGACTGCGTAGGCATCCGTTACCCCCACGACGACCCCCTCGTTATCTCCACTCTCCTGTCCAATTACAAAGTTAGACGGGTGCTTGTCAACAACGGAAGCTCTTCAGACATCATCTTTCTGAACGCTGATCGCCAGCTCTAGGTCAGAGAAGAAAAATTGTCCCCTCTTCAAACTCTGCTGGTCGGCTTCACGGGGGATCGGGTGACCTCCATAGGCTCCATCAATCTTCCCATCACCATCGGAGAGTATCCACGGCAGACCACCAAGTTACTTACCTTCCTTGTCATCGATTGTTCTTCTGCTTATAACATAATCCTCAGCTGCACAGCCCTTAACGCTTTTCAAGCTGTCACGCCCACATACCATCTGGCCATGAAATTTCCCACCGACCTCAGGGTCGGCACCATGAGGGAAGAGCAGATGGTGGCCAGAGAATGCTACGTCGCTTCACTCAAAAAGGTCAGGCTGAAGGTGGCTATGATCATCGAGGGACTCGACGTCAGAGATGAAAACGAGTTAGTCAGAGGGGAACCAGTGGAAGAACTTGTTGAAGTCCACATCGACCCTACCAACTCCACAAAAACAGCCAAGATCGGCAGCCAACTATCCTCCCAGGCCAAGGCCGACCTCACAGCCCTCCTAACCGAGCACAATGATGTATTTTCCTGGACCCATTCCGACATGTCGGGTATCGATCCCTCCTTCATCACTCATTATCTCAGTATCGAGCCCCACTTCCGACCTTTCTGCCAGAAGCAGTGTATCTTTCACCCGGAACGCAATGCCCTTATTACCTCTGAGGTAGACAAACTACTAGAGGCACGGTTCATCAAGAACGTAGACTACCCCAGATGGCTATCAAATGTGGTCCTGGTCCGTAAAAACAACGGTAAATGGCAACTCTGCGTCGACTACTCCGATCTTTATCGAGTTTACCCCAAAGATAGTTATCCTCTCCCCCACATAGATCTGTTTGTTGATGCTACTGCCGGACATTAGATGCTCAGTTTCATGGACGCCTTCTCCGGCTACAATCAAATTCTGATGCACCTAGCTGACCAGGAACACACCTCCTTCATCACAGACAGAGGAACTTACCACTATCGTGTTATGTCGTTCGGATTGAAAAATGCCGGAGTAACTTACCAACGTTTACCAACGTTTGGTCAATGTCGTCTTTCACCACGAGATAGGCCGGAACATGGAAGTCTACGTCAATGACATGCTTGTCAAGAGTAAACTCTCCTCTGATCATCTGACAAACCTACGAGAAACCTTCAAAACCCTACGCAAGTATCAAATGAAACCGAATCTAGAGAAGTGCGCCTTCGGCGTAGGATCTGGGAAATTCTTGGGCTTTATGGTCAGTCAGCGGAGCATCGAAGCCAACCCCAAAAAGATCAAGGCCCTGATAGAAATGCGGTCTCCCAGAATGGTCAAAGAGGTTCAATGGCTTACCAACAGAGTCGCCGCCCTCAATCGTTTTATTTCCCGCACAACAAACAACTGCCTCCCCTTTTTTAAAGCCCTCCAACAGGCTTTTGAGTGGACCACCGAATCCGAAGAGGCCTTTCAACAATTGAAGCAGTGCATGGCCAACCCCCCTTACTCTCTCAGGTGCTCTTAGGAGAAACCCTCTTTCTCTACTTAGCTGTATCAAACGCCGCAGTCAGTGCGGCCCTCAGCAGGGAAGACAGCTCAGTATAGCGTCCGGTCTACTACATTAGCCGCGCTTTCAGGAGGGCAGAACAGAACTACCCTCTGCTAGAAAAAATGGCCCTTGCCTTAGTCATGGCCTCAAGGTGACTCCGACCTTGTTTCCAAGCTCACTCCATAGTGGTTCTCACTGATCAACCTTTAAAGAAGGTAATGCAATAGCCAGAGTTGTCTGGCAAACTTATGCAATGGTCCGTCGAGCTCAGCCAATTTGAAATCTCTTACCGACCTCGAACAGCGATCAAAGGACAGGCCATTGCCGATTTTATCTTGGAATTCACCAATCCCACTCCAACCGCGCCCCCTCCACCAAGGCAACTCCACACTGAGGCAGAAGACCCCCATTCCTGGACCCTCAATGTCGATGGATCATCCCGCAAAGAAGGCAGTGGGGCTGATCTCATCCTCACCGCTCCCGAGGGCGGTTATTTCAAGTGTGCCCTCCGTTTCCTGTTCGACGCAAGTAATAATGAAGCCGAATATGAGGCCTTGATAGCAGGTCTTCGCCTAGCCAGAGACATTGGTGTAAGCCATATCCAAGTGTTCAGTGATTCCCAATTGATCGTCGGGCAGATTACGGGGGAATTCGACACGAAGGAAGACACGATGCGAGCCTACAGGGACATTGCACTCCCTCTTGTTCGCCTTTTCAATACTTTCTATATCAAACACATCCCTCGGTCAGAAAACTCCATGGCAGACGAAATGGCGCAATTAGCCTTGGCCGACCAGTCAAACCTCAACCATGGCGTCCGCCTTGAATACCTGGCCCATCCGACTACTTCGCCAAACTAGTAAGAGGTTCACTTCGTCCAAAATGAACCTATCCCATGGGCTGCAGACATCCTTCTATTTTTGACAAGTGGGAAGTTGCCAGATGATAAACAGCAAGCTGCCAAAGTCAAAGCCTGGTCATCCAATTACATCCTCATCAGCGACCTACTATACAAACGCAGATTTTCACGCCCATACCTCAGGTGTCTCAGTCCTCCTCAAGCGACCTATGTGATGAGGGAAGTCCACGAGGGTGTATGTGGTAATCATTCGGGTGCCAGGTCATTGGCCCATAAAATCCTTCGCACCGACTACTTCTGGCCTACTCTCAACCAAGATGCCACCGAATTTGTGCTTAAGTGTGATAAATGCCAGCGCTTTGCCAACATCTCCCATGCTCCACCTACAGAACTGATTACACTCTGCAGTCCTTACCCCTTTACCAAGTGGGGCATCGACTTAGTTGGTCCATTGCCCACTGGTAGAGGCCAAACCAAGTTCGCTGTAGTTGCCATTGACTACTTACTAAATGGGTGAAAGCGGAACCCCTCGCCACAATCACTGAGCAGAACACAACCAGATTCATCTGACAGTCGATCGTATGCCGATTTGGAATCCTCAAGCCATCGTCTCAGACAACGGCAAACAATAACAATGCCAAGTTCAGGAAATTCTGTGCAGAGCTTCACATTAAACCATGTTTCTCATCCCCAGGTCATCCCCAAGCCAATAGGCAAGTCGAAGTCACCAATCGCTCTCTCCTGAAGATCATCAAAACTAAGTTGGAAGCTGCTAAAGGACTCTGGTCTGAGGAACTACCAAACGTACTCTGGGCTTATCGAACTACCGCCCGAACCCCTACTGAGGAGACCCCCTTTCACTTAACATACGGCGCTGAGGCGGTCATTCCAGTGGAAATCGGTCTGCCGACCCCGAGGGTTTTGCACTCGGATCCAGAACTAATCGAAGAATTGCGCCAGGCTGACTTGGACCTGATTGAAGAGCTCCGAGAGACAACTGCTGTCAGACATGCATCGTATCAGCAGAAAATGAGAACACATTACAATCGCAAAGTTCGACCGAGAGAGTTCGCAGTGGGGGACCTAGTCTTGCGCGAAGCAACCCTTGCCACCAAAAATCCCACTGTGGGCAAGCTAGCAGCCAAATGGGAAGGACCTTATGTTGTCAAGGCTAGACCCCGCCTAGGCATTTACCGACTCTAAGACATGAAAGGCAGAGACCTCCCCTATCAATGGAACGCCGAGCACTTAAAGCGTTATTTCCAGTAAAATGGCATCTCCTATTTTTGTATTGTTCGATTGCTGGATGTTCCTTTTGATGATCTGCACACTTGTTCATTTTTTTTTTTTTTTGCCCTTTCCATAAATGGTGTAAACTTGTGATCAACATGCAGTGCTCTAAATGACAACAATTTGACATGTCCATTATTTATGTTACATTTCAATAAAAACTTCTTCCTAAAAGCCTCAGCCAGACTGAGCACGAAGAGCTTAGCCAAACTAAGTTAACTAAAAGCCTCAGCCAGACTGAGCAGGAAGAGCTCAGCCAAACTGAGTTAACTAAAAGCCTCAGCCAGACTGAGCACGAAGAGCTCAGCCAGACTGAGTTAGCTAAAGCCTCAGCCAGACTGAGCACAAAGAGCTCAGCCAGACTTAGTTAACTAAAGCCTCAGCCAGACTGAGCACGAAGAGCTCACCCAGACTGAGTTAACTGAAGCCTCAGCCAGACTAAGCATGAAGAGCTCAGCCAGACTGAGTTAACTGAAAGCCTCAGCCAGTCTGACCACGAAGAGCTCAGCCAAACTGAATTAACTAAAAGACTCAGCCAGACTGAACACGAAGAGCTCAGCCAGACTGAGTTAACTAAAAGCCTCAGCCAGACTAAGCGCGAAGAGCTCAGCCAGACTGAGTTAACTAAAAGCCTTAGCCAGACTGAGCACGAAGAGCTCAGCCAGACTGAGTTAACTGAAGCCTCAGCCAGACTAAGCGCGAAGAGCTCAGCCAGACTGAGTTAACTAGAAGCCTCAGCCGGACTGAGCACGAAGAGCTCATTAACTAAAAGCCTTAGCCAGAGTAAGCACAAAGAGCTCAGCCAGACTAAAGTTAACTAAAAGCCTCAGCTAGACTGAGCACGAAGAGCTCAGCCAGACTAAGTTAGCTAAAGCCCTAGCCAAATTGAGCACGAAGAGCTCAGCTAGACTGAGTTAACTGAAGCCTCAGCCAGACTGAGCACAAAGAGCTCAACCAGACTGAGTTAACTAAAAGCCTCAGCCAGTTTGAGCACGAAGAGCTCAGCCAGACTGAGTTAACTAGAAGACTCAGCCAGACTGAGCCCGATGAGCTCAGCCAGATTGAGTTAACTAAAAGGCTCAACAAGGCCAAACCCTTCAAGTCTCGTGCAGATTTCGTTAAAATCCCAAAGCATAATCACCTAATTTTTACCAATCATACAAGTTAGCCTGTTTGCCCATTTTTAATATTTTTGCATCATCGTTTACTTACGAAATTTCATATTCCCAAATTTAAACATACAAGTTAGCCTGATTGCCAATTTTTACTCACAATTTATGCACAAGTTTCACAATTTATGCACAAGTTTCATTTCCACACCTACTTTTTATCGAATTCTGCTTAGCCATTTTCACCATTCAACATTTACAAATCAAAGAAATAATAACAATAACAATAAATAAAAGAACTCATTGTTTTATTAACAAACTTACACTTTCATACAATTTGTTGCAGAAATTACATGTATAAAAAACAAAATAAACAAAAACAAAATTTCTACATTTAGTTACAAAGATCACTCCCCCTCGCTGGAGGCAAGATCTTCGTCTTCAATCCCCTCGTCCAAGGGGGTCTGGGCAACATCGTCTTCCCCTACCTTCACGAGACTGAAATCCACACCTGGGAACAGCTCTTATGCCTTATACTTGAAGCTCATCCAGCCACTATCCCAATATTGGCTCATCTCGTGCTTGTAGAAGTCTGACTGCTGGAAGCTTTGGATCACTTCTTCTTCACTCCTACCTCCAGCGGCCGCTCCCGACGGCCCAGCCCCCCAACCCCCCTCTTTCACCAAGCTCTTGGCGACCACGGCATCAATGGCCATCTGGAATTCGGCAGACCCCTTGAATTGCTCTACGGCCGCCATGCATAAGTCGGGGTATGTTGCCCTCTCAGATGCCAATTTGGCCCTCTCCTCTACCAGGGCCTTCTCCAACTCCGCGATCTGACCGTCTGCCTCTTCTTTGTCTTTGATCGCCTGGTCGCGCAATTCTTTGTTGTTGGCAAGGGCCTCTTCCCATCTCTCATTGGTGGTGGTGCAGGCCTGTTGGACCTGGTCTAGCTTCCTCTTCTCGCCCGCTAGCTCGAACTCTAGCGATACTGCCTTGTGGCGTTCTGCTTCTAGTTATAATTTGGTTGCGAGAAGCTCGACACCAGAACGCTTTGCTGAGTAGCTCTGCACCACTGCCAGTACTTCCATCTTCTTTGTCCTTTGCGCACACTCAAGCCCCTTTGCACATGCGCTCCGAGCGGCCTTCCTCCAGCCCGCTGTCTCAACCCTTAGGTTTTGCAGCTGGGCTTTCACCCCTTCCAACTCCACCTTCGCGCACGCTGCTTTATTCATCAGGGCAGCCACCAGGGTCGCTGCCTCCATCTGGGCCGAGCAAAACCCTCTCAAGTGGTCGGCCTCTGTCAACTGTGCCATCGACCGCACGGCCGCATCCTCCACCACTCCAACGAGGCGATCGGCTGCAACCCTAGATTCCCCCCCTCCTTCTGCCGAGCGACCTGCCAATGCGCGCGCGTGGTACATGGCGGTCTTCAACGTAGCGCTCGTCTCAGGTTTGCTAATCCCAGTCTTCCCTTCACCTGGACTGGGCGATACTTCCACCCCAGGCCCCACTGTCGCCGCCCCTTGGACACTTGGGCCCATGTCTTCTTTCAACCCTTGGGCACTTGGGCTCATGTCTTCTTTCAACACTTGGGCACTTAGGCCCATGTCTTCTTTTAGCACTTGGGCACTTGGGCCTGTGTCTTCTTTTGCCACATGGACAGTCTCCCTTTCTGGAGCCTCCTCCACCTTTCCCTCCTTCATCTTCTTCAAAATCGGGGCGTCCTTACTCCCCTCTGCCGCCGCCCTCTTTTTCTTTGTCTTCTTTAACACTGCCTCCACCTCCTGTTTGCCTCTCTCCTTCAGTGGGTCTACTGGGGGCGGCAGTGGGGCAAAGTCAGTTAGGTCTTTGTCTCCCAACGATTTGGGACACGGTCGGACCCGCTCCCTCATCACTAGTTAAGGTGCAGGCCCCAACTGTGGCTCCTTATATCTGTCCGCTTTGGCGAATGCTCTCCGTTCTTCTGCCTCCTCCGCCTTCCTTCTCGCTTCCAACTCCTCCCGTGCCGAATCCTCCTCCGGCGGCTGCGGCCCCAAGCTTAAGGCAAACAGGTTTGAAGGTCGGATCAGGTCATCCCACTTCGCCCCCTCCTTCTCCCTCCACTCCTTCACCCTCTTCACCTTGTTCTTAGCCTCTGCATCCAGCCTTGGCTCCCCTGACTTTGTGGGGACTTTCCATATTATGCGAACCCCCCTCACACTGTTTGCCGATACAAAGAACCATCTCGGCCTCCACCACTTCACCGAATATGGCAAGCCTACCACTAGACCACGACCCGCCACCGCCTGCAAGGTCACCCACGTTTCCTGCTAACCGGAGGCCTTGTAGTAGGAGAAGAATTCCTCCACCGTCATAGTCGCCCCTCCGGTTGCCTGTGGCCATGCGACCGCGCAAGCCATTTATATCTTCCACGCATTGGGCATCAGCTGCCCTGGCGCCACCTCCAATCGATTCAAAACGTCTACCACTACTTAGGGGAGCGGCAGTCTCAGCACCCCCTGCAATGCCTCCTCGTACAACGTGAATTCCATCAGTCGTGCGTCCGATGCCCTCTCCTTAGACATGGGCAACCTCAACTCTATCTCCACTGAAATTTGGTACGTCCTTCGTACCTCCTCCAACTCTTCCGCCGTAAACGTGGACTTATCGGCGTTGGTATGCCAATGGTCCGGTTCCACTTGGCTAATCGGCCTAGCGGATACGATCATCATCGCTGGACGGGCCCACACCGTTTGCCCGGCCCCCCTTTCCTCCCTCCTCTTTACTCTGTATTGTTCAGCAAACCCGACTGCGTCGTCCTCTTCCTAATGCATCTAGCCTCGTGGTTAGCACTTCATCTCAAGCCATTCCTTCTATGTATCTGCGTATCGCTTCGGACGCTAGCAAAAGGAAGTTCGCAAAGTGTCACAGTGGCGTGTCACACAAAACAAACGATTGCAGCTCTGGGATGTGTTGGTTTTTTGCGACAAGGTAAGTGAAACAAATAACTCCAAATGCCCACGGTTTTCCTATATTCCAAGGATCGAGATTCAATTTCGCCAGTTTGAAAATTTTCGAAAACTTTCGCCCCCGCCTTTTCAACGCCCTATATTAACGCATCACCTTCCTTATTACGGGATTATGCCACGTGTACGACCACGATCCATTACTTTCTTCCCCTTCCCTGTCTATTCCACTTCACATCACCACGTGCCCCGCCGCTCCTCGAGCCCCGCATGCCGCCATTTCCCCTTTTCACTCAGTCACCCTTCGCGGTCGGCCCTCCTCCCAATCGGCCTTCTCACTCGGTCACCCTTCGCGGTCAGGCCACCTCCCAGTCGGCCTTCTCACCGGTCACCCTTCGCAGTCGGCCCTCTTCCTAGTCGGCCTTCTCACTTGGTCACCCTTCGCGGTCGGCATACCTCCCAGTCGGTCTTCTCACTCGGTCACCCTTCGCGGTCGGCCCTCCTCCCAGTCAATCTTCTCTCACTTGACCACCCACAACCCCCGTCTTCTTCCTTATTCCCTTCGTTGGACTGAAGCTGCACTTGGGAATGGGGGACTACTGACATAGGTGGGCCCATAGGGGCTTTTGGCTCACCACTTAGAGCCCAATGCACAATTCAAACACTAAAGCCCAACATTATTGAAACCCGACGTTGCACCAAGAACCAATGACATCTAAACATTTGTCAAGAGAAGAACCAGCCACGTAAGCAGACAAAGATCCTGCAGAGTTATTGCACCACACATAAGCCATTAATGAGGTCCCCTGCAGCATTTAATGCGATAACCTCTTCATGTCAGAATAGAACAGCCTCACCATGAACAAGGCAAGCTAGAGCATAGACTTTCGACTAACATGACAGGTCGGAGTGGACAAGGAAATGATGAACAAAGGATATAAGCAGGTTTCTAAGACAAAAAGAAGGTTAAGTTCCCTATCATTACTCTGTTTTTCTACACACCATTAATCTCTTCTAACTTGCTCGTCGGAGGGTTTGCTGGGGGACTCCCGTTCCCCGTTGGACTTTTGTGCAAGTATCTTAGCAAGCCCAGCGATCAGACAACGGTGTTGGGGGCGTGAATCAGCCTGACCCGCCTCACAGGGACAAGTAGTATCATCACCTATTAAAAAGACTATTAATGTGAATAAACAATGATCGAGCTTGCTAAGATACTTGCACAAAAGAATTCTGTTTATTCACATGGTTTATTAAAAGAATTTTATTAAAAGAATATAAAAGAATCTTAGTTCGACTAAGTGATACAGTTCCTTAATTGTGTAACTATATAAAAGAATATAAAAGAATTTTATTATGCAAACTTCTTACCATATAATTTTAATTATGCCTTTTTTTATATTTATGATTAATTTTCATTTTTAGTTATAACATTGTTTTGAGATTTTTAGTTTTGTTTCATTTGTATATGGTTATGATTTTTCTTTTTCTTTTTTAATTATGACTCAGAAAGTATGAAATTATATCATTTTTTTCTATTATTATAAGGTACATATGGTACACACACCTCTCAAAGGTGTGTATCATAGTCTTTCCCAACTACATATGTGTGTGTGTGTGTGTGTGTGTGTGAGTATTGTTATGCAATTTAAAAAATTTGTGTGTGGTTATGATTTTTCTTTTTTCTTTTTCTTTTAATAATGATTCAGAAAGTATGAAATTATATCATTTTCTTCTATTGTTATAAGGTACATATAGTACACACACCTATCAAAGGTGTGTATTATAGTCTTTCCCAACTATATATATGTACGAGCACGAAATAATGTTTTCGTATGATCCTGTTGATCAAGTCTGCACTCCTCCAAATGTCGTCGCTTTTACTCCTTGAAAACACAAACGTGAGCTAGCCGACGGGTGTGTGCCGGATACCTCTCCGATGCCTAAGTCAGCAAAAATAGACAAATAGACAAAAACTCTGCGTATTCGGGAATCAAAGTTGTGTTACCTCTACATAGGTTATGTTGTGAGCTTTTATAGGTTCCGCATAGCACAATCCTAGTAGGACTCTTATTCCTCTAAGTAGAGTCCTCCTAGGAATCACACTCTTGAAAGATAATTCTTATCCTTCAACACCCAACCTCACTGCTTAAACCAAGTGAGATGGTTTTACCACGGTTGGATGACAGGATGACCGAGCTAACACTTACCTTTGACATACTCAATTCGGTGATTTTGTTCGCAGTGCCTAGCTCGGTCCTCATCCAAGTACACCTCGGTTCAAGTTATTCGAACTGAGCTAACTGCAGCAATCCCTCACCGGGCTAACCAGGATGAGGTCGATCACGCAAGGCCCAAGCTCCTTAATCCATAGCTCGGTCCGAACTTCGCCTGGATCAAGCTTGCTAGCTCTAAGACCGGGCTACGTCAAACCTTACCCCGGTCCATTGTGCGGCCGAACTCACAAAGAAGCCTTTAGCTCGGCCCAATTATAAATTACCCTCTCAATTGCCCCTTAATTCCATCTGCGTAGCATGATTGGGATTACTTGTTACCAGCTGAGCTAAAAACTTTAGCCTTTCAACCGAGCTAAAACGCCGCCGGGCTACCGATCAGTTCGGTCAAAAAACGTCTTTTCAGTCGCTACAAAACTGAATCGCTTTCTATTCCACGGACACGTGGCTGACCCCCATTGGTCAAGCACAGCTGTCCCAGCCGTCTTTGTACTTCGCATATTTTGAACAGTCCCGCCTTTTCCATACGCTTTAAACAAAAATCCTATGTTTTGAATCCACCACTTCTACTATTCATCATTTTCTCTCTCTCTCTGAGCCTCCATTTTTCCAAACACAGTGTCTGTGAAGCTCTTCCTTGCGATCTCGATCTTCATCCTCTCATCTTCAAATTGTAAGTAACTCAACCCCACTTAGAAACCTGTTTGTACTTAAGGTGTGTACCTAGCCGAGCTAGATTAAGCTCCAATAGGTCTTACCTTTTGTTTCACTTAGCCGAACTAAGGAACTGTATTAGGTGTGCGCACTAACGAACTAGAAAGCTTTAACCAATGATCGGGCTATCACTCGGGACCAAACCAGCTCTCTAATTTAGTCAAAATTGAACTAAGAATGCCACTCCCTAAGCTTCAACGGGGCTAGGAACCTCTCGTTCCGCTTAACCGAGCTGAAGTTCTTCATCTCAACCGAGCTAAGAACAGACTGTATAGTACGTAGCCGAGCTAGGGCTCCATTTATTTTCCCTTTGTTTCTTTTAGCACGGTCCAACGATCTGTGCTTAACACTTTTCCTTTTCACTTTGCAGACTGACTAGGTTGGCCAGGCACACTTTTGCACGCTCAACTGAGATACTGAAGGTCATCTCAATACCGAGCTAAATTATACATAATTTAAGTCCACATGGGGAAGTATAGATTCTTAGTAAACTCTCCAGGGGCTATGGCCGAGTTCCGAAGGGACTACAACATCCCTGATGATGTTCACCTTAGCTTAGCCGAACTAGACACCACTCCCTGGGGTAAACCGGGCTTCGTTCCCTTCACCCTTCTTTCTATTGTAGAAACCGGACTCCGATTCCCTGTACAGCCTCTTCTTTGTGAATTCCTCAGACAAACAAGACTTTGCCCTACCCAGCTTTCCACAAATTCGTACAGAATAATAAATGACATTGCCGAGCTAAACCACTGGCTTGGCCTTAATCTCGATTTAGCCGAGCTATTTCACCAATATTCACTTGGCCAAAACGAAGATGGCTGGGTCTACTATTTAAGAATAAGAAGACGCCAAGAGAAGATAATAAAAAATACCCCAGATAAAGATGTAAATGACGATGACTTTTTTTGGGTCTCGGGCAACTTCGAAGACCAGGAAGCCCAGATCCCGGGTGACCGAATTAACTGGAATAAAGGAGTAGCTGGTATGTTCAGGGTAGCTCGGCTTTGTGCGTTCTTTACTCCATTTAAATGTTTTGCACCATGCTAACCGTCGTTTGTTTTTTCTCTTTACGCAGATTTGAACCAGCTAAAGTCGCAATACCAATATCCAAATCTAGAAGCTCTTCGCGCCGCACTTTGACATCCTGACCGAGGTTGGGCCGAGCTGCTTAATTTCGAGCTGACATACAGATACAGCAGCAGGAGGAAGACCAGGGTGACAGATTTCCTCCTGGAACCCTCGCCAAAACCAGATCCAACACTACGATAAATTAATTTGATCCTACTAACAGCGGAACAAGAAATGGCCAAGAAGAGAGCAGTAAGGGCCCTCGTCACCGAAACAAATCAGGCCGAGGTACCACAAGCCAGCCAAACACAAGAGGCCATGGTAGCCCTCCCAACCGCTCAGCCTTCATCATCTCAGCCAAGCAAGCGTGCTCAGACTTCCACAATCGAGCCACGCCTTGTTGACGAGGATGAAACCTTGCTTCCCCAAACCATACCACCGAGCCCACAACCTGAGTGCTCTGACCGAGCTAGCTCCTCTGAGTGGGTACCAAAGATTACCTACAAGAACCGCGCTGTTACTAACACTGACTCAGTCGTGGCAGATAAAGACCACTCACTTGCCTTTAACCTTGCAAAAAGTGTGTGTCTGCTACCTGACATGGAACATCACGACCACTTTACCGAGCTAAAAGTCATCCGCTCGGCCACAAAAATCGATGGTGTTGGTGAGTACTTTTCTTTTTGCTTTCTCATTTTGTGCATATGTTTACTCAGTTTTGCTCAAAATTGTTTCTCTTCTTTTGCAGGCCCTACAGAAGAACCACGTCGCTCACAAGCGCGTGCTGGAACTTCGAAAGACCACAAGGCAGGTTGTGGTAGAGGCCAATGCTAAAATCGGCCGAGCTAGAAGAGTCCAAGTAGAAGATGGCCGAGTTACAAACCGAAATAGCTTGACTCACTGGACTAGTCAACTCGGCCGAAGCAGATAAGCAGAAGGCTTCGACCACGTTGAAAGATAAATATCTGCGCGAGTTGGCCAAGCTCGAGAAGAAGAAAGATGCAGAGATCACCAAGCTGGAGAAGAGTGTGGAAGATGCTGAAGACCGGGGTTATAAGAAGGGGGAGGCCACTTACATCCAACAATGCGAAACTGCAAAAGATATATTCTTCAAATGCGGATGGAAGGCGGCTGTGGCTCAGCTCGGTCATAGCCAAGAGACCGAGGTCTTTTTGAACCCCCCTCCACATTTTATACCAAGCTACATGGTGGAGTATGCAAATGCCATTCAGCAAAAATTTCTTCAAGGAGGAGAGGAGGATGAGGACCCTGCTCCTCAAAACAACATCCAACTCGGTCGCCAGTCTATCTCTCCGACTCCGGTGGTCTCCATCCCGCCTTCGCCTATTGTGACAAACGCGGTGCCCTCGACCGAGCTCAACGAAGGTGTGCTTGCCACAACCGAGCTACCTTTCGGTGAAGCCCGGGTTGATTTGGACACCGATCTGGAAGATATTTTTGCTTGATTTTGTTTTTTTTTTTTTCGATGAAGTTTGTAACCGGACTAAAGTCCCATTCCTTTGTAACTCTGTTTTGAATCTTGAATGAAATCTTCCTTCTTTTTGCTCGGTTTTATACCAAGCCTGCATTTACCTTTTACCTACGGTTTGCATGAAGTATAACAATTTCTGGCCGAAATACATATCTCAGTCTTAACCTTGTAATCTGTTTATACCTGCCAACCTTTTTAGCCTAGATCCTTATCTCGACTGAAGAGTACTCAAAGTTGGTTATTCCAGCCAACCACTCTTCAGCCTAGATCCTTATCTCGGCTGAAGAGTACTTAAAGTTAGTTATTCTAGCCAACCACTATTTAGCCTAGATCCTTATCTCTGCTGAAGAGTACTTAAAGTTGGTTATTCCAGCCAACCACTCTTTAGCCTAGATCCTTATCTCGGCTTAGGAGAAGTGTTGGTTTTTCCAGCCAACCTCTTCAGCCTAGATCCTGATCTTGGCTGAAGAGAGCTCAAAGTTGGTTATTCCTGCCAAACCTTGAGTGAAGTGTTTGGTTATTCCTGCCAAACTTCCTGCAGCCTAGATCCTTATCTCGGCTTAGGAGGAGTAAGTGTTGGTTTTTTCAGCCAACCTTTTTCAGCCTATATCCTGATCTTGGCTGAAGAGAGCTCAAAGTTGGTTATTCCAGCCAACTCTGCTTTCAATGCCCCTAGCTCACTAAAATAACTTTTACAGAAAAAAACAACTATGCTGAAAAGGAAACTACTTGCTTTATTGAGAAAAGAAAAATTACAAGTACTTTAAAGAAAAGCTAAAAATAAAATAGTTTGAGATTGGCAATGTTCCATGGCCTGGGAATGGCCTTGTCGTCTCTATCCTCCAAGTGGTATGCCCCTTTTCCTGCTAATCCAACACTTTGTATGGTCCTTCCCAATTAGGCCCTAACTTGCCATCTCCGAGTACTAGAGTATTTCCCATTACTTTGCGCAGCACCCAATCTCTAATCTTGAATTGCCTTGGATGTACTGTCTTGTTATATTTTCTGGATAACTCTTGCTGGTATAAGGCGATGTGAACCAGTGCTCTTTCTCTTCTTTCTTCCACAAGGTCGAGTTCCAAGGCTATGGCTTCTCCATTTAACTCTAGGTCAAAATTTTCACTTCTAATTGTGGGGAGGCCGACTTCCAGCGGGATTACTGCCTCCATGGCCGTAGGGCTAAGGAGAATGGTGTTTTCTCCAGTTGATCGCCGAGGTGTGGTACGGTAAGCCCATAAAACATGAGGAAGCTCCTCGGCCCACTTTCCTTTTACTTTCTCTAACCTTTTCTTTAATCCATCCAAGACGACTTTGTTTGATGCTTCCACCTAGCCATTTGCTTGGGGGGTATGTCGGTGCAGAGTTGTAGAATTCTATCTTGTATTCTTCACAAAAGCCTTTAAAATTTTGCTGTCGAATTGAGTGTCGTTGTCAGATATTAGAGCCTTGGGTATGCCGAATCGAGTGATGATATTCTGCCAGACGAACTTCTTCACATCTTTCTCCTTAATTGATGCGAGTGCTTCTACCTCCACCCACTTTGTGAAGTAGTTTGTTGCTGCAGAGAAAGAAATTTCTGTTGTCGGGTGCCGTTGGAAGCGGTCCTACTATGTCCAAGCCCCACATCGCAAAGGGCCATGGGCTAGTTAATGGTGGAAGCTCTATGGCTGGTTGATGGATTTGGTGTGCGAACTTCTGGCATTTCTCGCACTTCTTGACATACTTCTCTGAATCTGCTTGCATGTAAGGCCACCAATATCCTTGTGAAATTGCTCTGTAGGCCAATGATCTTCCCCCCTTGGTGGCTTTCGCATACGCCTTCGTGTATCTCGAACAAGAATGTCTCGACCTTGCTGGGATGGACACATTTCAAGTAAGGTCCTGTGAAGGATTTTTTGTACAAGGCCAAAGATGGGGATAGCCAAAATCGCTGTGACTTTACTCTTATTTTGTTGGTCTCTTTCTTCTCTTCAGGTAAGATACCGTCTTTTAAGAACACTATAATAGGATCCATCCATGAAGGCCCTAGTTCGGCGCAACATACCTCAGTTACTTCGGGTTCTTCAATGCTTGGTCTTGGTAGGAAGTCGATCAGTAATGGGATGTGGGATGGATGTATCTGTCATCGAAGCAAAGCCTGCTAGTTCGTCTACTCTACTGTTTTCTTCTCGGCCAATCTGCTCTATCCGTACTCCTTCGAATTTCATGATCTCCTTTCTGACTAACTCTTGGTACTTGGCCATCCTCTCATCTTTCGCCTCGTAGTCGCAATGAAATCTGGTTTACTACCAGCTGGGAGTCACTGTAAACTATTAGCTCGGTGGCCTGCATGAACAGTGCTGTTTTTAGGCCTGCTAAGGGTGCTTCATACTCCGCTTCATTGTTTGATGCTGAGAAGCCAAGGTTGACTGCTTGTTCCAGTACTAGGCCATCTGGTGAGATGAGGGCTATGCCAAGTCTTGCACCGTGCCTATTGGATGCTCCATCCACGAAGAGCTTCCACATTTCTCCAACGAATAGCTTCCAGGAAGTGGAGGGGTCGGATGATGTCTTGGGGTCGTGCGTGTTGCTTATGTTTTCTTCCAAGTCCCTGCCTGATGTTGGGGTTTGCTCTTCACTATCTGACTGCCCCAAGTTTTTACTTGCGGATGAATCCTTACTAGGAATGGCATGGTTTATTCCTTCCTTCTGATCCTCAAGCCTGTATGGTTTGCAATGTGGCGAGGTGCCTTGTATTAGGGGTTGCGCATTTCCTGCGGCACTTTCTGTCCACAATTTTGGTTGTACCAATCAAGTCAACTGGGCATATGTGATGACTTCCTGGTGTGAACTCTGCCACAAAGTCTGCCAAAGCTTGGGCTTTTATTGTGGTTCTAGGCTGAAACTTGATATCAAACTGTCCCAATTCCACTACCCATTTCAAGATTCACCCAGAAAAGTTCGCCCTCTCAAATAAAGCTTTTAGTGGAAAAGCTGTTAGGACGATTATAGTGTGGGCGTGGAACTAATGCGACAGCTTTCTTGAGGCCATCATCAAAGCTAAGACCAGTTTTTCTAATGGTAAGTACCTGGTTTCTGCGCCCAGCAAAGTCTTGCTAACATAGAAGATGGGCAGGTGTTGGATTCCTTCCGCTCTGACCAACATTGCGCTGACTGCGTGCTGTGAAACTGCCAGGTACAAAAAGAGCCCTTCTCCAGGTATTGGGGTTACCAGCAACGGTGGAGAAGACATGTACTCTTTCAGGCTTTCTAGCGCACGGTCGCATTCTTCATCCCACTCAAACTTGGCCTTTAATGCTTGGAAGAATGGTCGACATCTGTCTGACGACCGATTTATGAACCGGTTGAGTGCGGCTGCTAGGCCAGTGAGATGCTGCACCTCCTTGACTGTGTTGGGCCTCTCAAGATCCTGGATTGCTTTGATTTGAGAGGGGTCTGCTTCTATACCTCGGTTGGTCACCAGGAAGCCTAGGAATTTGCCCGATCCTACGCCGAATGCGCACTTGGATGCATTTAGGCGCAACTTGGGTTTCTTCAGGATCTGGAACATCTCATCTAGGTCCTTGAGATGGTCGTTCTCATTCTTGCTTTTGACCACCATGTCATCTATGTAAGCTTCCATTGTTGTGCCTAACAACGGTTCAAACATCTTGGTGATCATCCGTTGGAATGTTGCCCCTGCGTTTTTTAGGCCAAAGGGCATGACCTTGTAACAGTACAATCCTCTAGGCGTTGTAAAGGATGTGACCTTCTGATCCGGTTCATACATAGCGATCTGATGGAAACTTCTATACGCATCAAGGAAGCTAAGTCGATTGTGACCTGCCGTCAGGTCTACCAGTTGGTCTATCCGTGGTAGGGGAAAGCTGTCCTTTGGGCATGCCTTGTTGACTATTTTGTAATCCATGCAGACACGTCATTTCCCATTCTTCTTTGGCACTACTACGGTATTGGAGATCCACCTGGGGTAGTGCACTTCTCTGATAGCTCCTACCTCCAGCAAGTTTCCCACTTCTTCCATTACTATCTCGACGCGGTGGAGTGCTGATCTACGATTGTGCTGTATAATCGGTCTGGCAGTTGGGTGGACGTTTAGTTGGTGACAGATGAAATTTGGGTCAATGCCAGGCATGTCATACGGTGTCCAGGCAAACACTTAGATGTTAGAGGTTAAGAATTCCATGGCCTCTATTCTCTCAGTACTGGACAAAGACGAGCCGAGCAAAAAGAACTTTTCTGGGTCTTTTTCATCTATTCTTACCTGTACCAAGTCTTCTACTGCCTTTTGTTCAGCTGCCTTGCCAACATCCGCAAATAGTTCATTGCTCTCGGGCTCTTCCACCATCTGTACATACCCTTTTGCAGTGCGGCTGCCATTTACTGTGACGAAGCACTGTTTTGACATGACCTGGTCTCCAAAGACCTCTTCAATTACTCTGGCTTCGTTGGGGAACCGCAATACTTGATGGTAGGTTGACGCTACTGATCGCATGGCGTGCAACCATGTCCTCCCCAAGATTATGTTGTAAGTGGAAGGGACTTTCAATACCCAGAACTCCACCTATTTTGTCATGGTTCCTACTTTGACTGGGAGGATTATCTTGCCCACTGGCCACTCTGGCATTGAGTTAAATCCAATCAGGGGAGATGTTGCAGGTGCCAAGCCCTTATCCTCCAATTTCAGTTGTTTGAAGGTTTCGTAATACATTATCTCACATGAGCTTCCTTGGTTAATCAAAATCCGTTTGACGTCGAAATTCTTGATGCGGAGAGTGATAACCAGTGCATCATTGTAAGGGCAATATATCATTGCTAAGTCTCTATCCAAAAAAGATATGACATTCGTGGCCTCTGTTCTCTCCTTTTTTATGGCAGGTTGTGCACTTAATACATCCCTTAAGTGCTTAGCCTTTTTGATCATTCCCCTGAGCTCACATACCCGCTTAGGTTCGAATACTCCATGTATTACGTTAATTACGCCTTGAGGTGGGGCGTCGACTGGCATTTCATTTGAGTTATTGTGGTTCTGGGGGGCTGGTTGTGTCCCTCATTCTATGTACTGGTCCAAATGCCCAGCTGCCACTAACTCCTCCAAATGTTGCCTCAATGGCGTGCAATTTTCAGTGCGGTGCCCCTTTTCATCATGGAAGGTGCACCGGGACCTTTCGTCATAGTCTTTCTGTGCTTCTCCCAACTTAGCTGGCCATCGGACGAAAGGTTCGTTGCGCATCTCACTGAGAATCCGGTAGATTGGTTTTTTGAACACCATGGTAATGGCAGTGCGAACTCATAACCACCTTTTGTCTGGGTCCTCTCTGTTGGCCCGCCTGCCTCGCCCATTTCTGCTTGGTCGTTCTACCGTATTGACTTTTGCCGTAGTCTTTTTATCTGGCATTACTGCTGTGCCAGATTTTGTTTTAGCACGGGTGCCATCTTTCTCCACGCGAATATGTTGATGCACTCGTTCCATTAAGGCCTTCATCGTGAGGGGTGGCGTTATAGTAATCGAGTCCCTCAACTTGTTTCCGACTGGCAGACCCCGTTTGTATTGTGCAATGGCGAGGTTTGTAGGGCAATCCCCAATTTGGTTGAAGGTCTCCCAATAACGACTGTTGTAGGATCTCCACGTCTCCTTGTCGCCCATGTCAATGGAGAGTAACTGGTCGATCTCCACTGGTGTTTTGGTGTTTGTCTTGAATCTAGTCACGAACGGCTCTGCCAACTGTGCCCATGAGGCGATGCTGCCTTCTGGTAGCCTTTCGAACCAGGTTAAACCTAAGTTGCCCAGGCTGGATGGGAACAGGATACACATTAAGGCCTCGTTCCGCCTGTATACTGCCATAACCTAGCGAAAGTGGCTTAGGTGCATGTAGGGGTCTGTCTTCCTTTCATAAGTAGTGAATTTAGGCTGGAGAAAGCCCGAAGGTAGTGGTGCGTTCTCAATTGTCGGAACGAACGGCGAGCTCTGCAACCTTGCTAATGCTTTGTTTGTTGGTTCGTAAGCAAGGCGCGGCATTGGCATTCCTACCTCGACGCTCCCATGTGTCCGAAGGGCCAACCGCTACAGCGCTGAAACTTTGCGTGGGTCGCGTGCCCTGGTGTCCTCCTTCCATCGTGCCTTTTCTTCAAGCACAGTTCACAAGTCAGATGACCTAGGCAACTCCATGTGCCTAGATGACGTCTAGTGTGTGTGTGAGGGCCGATAGGTGCTTTCCTCAGTCTATGACCTCTCAGTTCTCGTTCTCTCAGACCTAGAGTAACGAGTCCTAGAAGTCCTTGATTGAGTGTCGCCTGTTTTAAGGCTCCTACTTTCTGCTTGCGATGGTGTGGTACGCCTACCACGCTCTTCCGAATGGCGAGGAGGCGTGTTGCCTTTACGCCCCTCTCCTGTCGCCACCCCTTTTCCTTTTATCTGGCGCTTTATTAACTCCATGTTTGCCGCCATCTTCCTTATTAACTTGTCCTGTTCCTTCACGCGATCCTCCAGGACTTGAGGGTCAATCCTCCGCCTCTATCTTTCAGGACTTTGAGAGCGACGGGGTTGTTAGCCCACCTCCCTCTTGCATCCCTCCGGGGGTTCTGTCACTGGGGCTCTAAGTCCACCATGGGAGGGATAGGAGGCAAACCTTCGCGCCTCCCACCCTCCTCTGGGGTTTGCCCATCAATGGCTGATTGTGGCAAGTCTTCATTGTGCGCCATTACGTCCAACTAGAGAGGAAAACTCAATCAAAAGGTTTTGTTCTATGTGTAATTCCCATAGACGACGCCAATTGTACGAGCACGAAATAATGTTCTCGTATGACCTTTTTGATCAAGTCTGCACTCCTCCAAACGTCGTCGCTTTTACTCCATAAAAACACAAACGTGAGCTAGCCGGCGGGTGTGTGCCGGATACCTCTTCGATGTCTAAGTCAGCAAAAATAGACAAATAGACAAAAGCTCTGCGTATTCGGGAATCAAAGTTGTGTTACCTCTACATAGGTTATGTTGTGAACTTTTATACGTTCCGCATAGTACAATCCTAGTAGGACTCGTATTCCTCCAAGTAGAGTCCTCCTAGGAATCACACTCCTGAAAGATAATGCTTATCCTTCAACACCCCCCTCACTGCTTAAACCAAGCGAGATGGTTTTACCACGGTTGGATGACAGGATGACCGAGCTAACACTTACCCTTTGACATACTCAATTCGGTGATTCTGTTCGTAGTGCCTAGCTCGGTCCCCATCCAAGTACACCTCGGTTCAAGTTATTCGAACCAAGCTAACTGCAGCAATCCCTCACCAGGCTAACTAGGATGAGGTCGATCACACAAGGCCCAAGCTCTTCAATCCATAGCTTGGTCCGAACTTCGCCTGGATCAAGCTTGCTAGCTCTAAGACCGGGCTACATCAAACCTTACCCCGGTCCATTATGCGGCCCAACTCACAAAGAAGCCTTTAGCTCGGCCCAATTATAAATTACCCTCTCAGTATATATATATGTGTGTGTGTGTGTGTGTGTGTGTGAGTATTGTTATTCAATTTAAAAAATTAAACTTGCTTTCTACACTTAATGATGTGGCACTCTATTAAATATCTAAATCAATTTTCTTTTTCGTTTATTCTCTAATTCAATAAATCATCGTGTTAATATATAACTGAATTTAGAAAGTGAGCTTGTATACCATTTTTATCATTTTTCATGTATATTTATCTATACTATATGTATAAGCAAATGTAGCGATCTCTTAAAAAACTCTAAACTCTCAACCCTAATATCTCATGAAACTCTTTCCTATGTGGCACATCCATTCTTCTGTCATTCTATTTTCCTTTTTTTTTTCTCTTTTATATTTTTTATTTCACTTTTTAATTACTTAGGGCATGGATATATATGATATCATATGGATAAGAGATTTTCCAAATATTTAAAGATAAAAGATGAATTTGACTCTAATTCAAATTTTTCCATCAGAGAGTTTGACTCTAATTCAAATTTCTTCATCAAATTTATATCTTACCCGAGGATATTTGAAATTTCTTTATCAGATTTATATCTTATCCAAATATATTTCAAAAATAAAATAAATCTCAAAACCCAACTTCCATGACAATATGAAATTAGGCAAAAAGATTGGAAAATAGAAATAACACTGCAAAGAAATTATGCAAATGTAGCGATCTCTTAAAAAACTCTAAACTCTCAATCCTAACATCTCATGAAACTCTTTCCTATGTGGCACATCCATTATTCTCTCATTCTATTTTCCTTTTTTTTTTCTCTTTTATATTTTTTATTTCACTTTTTAATTACCTAGGGCATGGATATATATGATATCATATGGATAAGAGATTTTCCAAATATTTAAAGATAAAAGATTTTCAAAATATTTAAAGGTAAAAGATGAATTTGACTCAAATTCAAATTTTTCCATCAGAGAGTTTGACTCTAATTCAAATTTCTTCATCAAATATATATCTTACCCAAAGATATTTCAAATTTCTTTATCAGATTTATATCTTATCCAAAGATATTTCAAAAAAACAAAAAATAAAAAAAAATTTAAACTTGTAAATCTCAAAACCCAACTTCCATGACAATATGAAATTAGGCAAAAAGATTAGAGAATAGAAATAACACTGCAAAGAAATTAAATAGGTGATTTAACCAATTATGCAAAAAATTTGGCATCTTATGTGAAAAGAAGCACATGTTTTAAATCTCATATTATATTTTTTGCTCTCTTTTTCTTTTGTAGATTTTCTTGTTTGTTTTAATTTTAGTTTATTTGGTTTATTTATTTATTTTTTTACTTTATAATCTAAGTTAGTTGTTGAAATTATAACAATGTAGTAAATGCGCTTATACCTCCAAAATCTATTATCATTTTTTAAAAATTTTACAACTACAACGCACAGGAAAAAAATAACAGTGGCAACAAAAGGCGAAAAGACCAACACAAAAGAGTGATGTTTTGCAATGTAGTTGGAGTTCACACTTTTTTTTTTCTTTTTTAAGAAAAATATTACCAATTGAGAAGAGTATTTGGAACACATTTACGAGTTTAAAGGAAGTTTTTGTTCAATCTCATTTATTTTTATTATAGTTTTTTCTTCAATTATATAAATTTATTTGTTGTAATATATAAGGAGGACACTCAATTGGCACTGTTTGTGGGAATCTTCTATGGAAACGGTTGTGTTCACCGTCACCGGAAACAGTTTCTTTCTCACCCATCTTCAACATTGGAGTGAATGGTTACGACACAATCTATGGCTTCACAACGTACCATAGTTAATCCTCAAGCCAAACTCTCAAACCCAAATAACCCACCACCATACTTCACAGAGCTCACCAATAGCATTAACAGCTTAGCTAAACAAAACCAAGCCTTAATCCGTGCCTTACTTCAACGTGATCTATATGCTCTTCCTCCTCCACCACCACAAAATATTACTCCAAACTAGAACCAAGCCCAAAATAACCATCCTAATCAACAACATGCACCTCAAGGACCGCTTCTTCTACCCTTCATCCCGTAAGCTCAACCACCAAATTCGAATGGCCTACCTGTCCCCCCTCAAGGCTCGCAACCTAACCAGAATGACCCTCAACGTTTCCAAAATTGCCATCAACAATAGCACACCGTCATTCATAAAGGAGAAGCTAGCAACGTCCAACCCCTACCTTAGGCCAAAGGAGACAATGCTCCCGTTTAGGATGAAGAATTGCGAGCTGTTAAACTCCAGCTACAGGGGGTCATGTAGAATATGCAAAACAAAGCCTCCTCTACCACTAACTCTCCCTGTGCCACCTCTATCAAAGATAAACCCTTACCCCCTAAGTTTAAAATGCTATCAATCGACACCTTTGACAGCACCATTGACCCCGTTGATCATTTGGAAGCCTACAAAACACCCATGATCCTCCACGTTTTTCCTGATGAGATCATATATCATGCCTTCCCAGTTATGCTTAAGGGATTGGTGCGACTCTGGTTTTGTCAGCTTAAGCTTGACTCTGTGACTTCTTTTAACTAGATGCGCAAGTACTTCTTGAGCCATTTCATTGGTGCTCAATGTTAACGACGCCTAATGACTCAGTTGCTAAACATTCAGCAAACGAAAGGAGAATCCTTGCGTAGCTTTGTCATTTGCTTCAATACTAAGGCCTTGCAAGTTGAGGAGAACGATGACAAGGTCATATTAACGGCCTTTATGGCTGGCCTGCGCCCATCTGACTTCATTTTCTCCCTCTTCAAAAATCCTTCAAGCTCCATGGCAACCCTCCTAACTAAAACCCAGAAATACATGAATGCCGAAGATTTTTTAGCAGCCTACCAAGACTCCATATCCAAACCTTCACAATCCAAAGAGAAAAGAAAATAGCCTGAACCTAGACATTCTTGATATCCTAGCCGACCTCCCCGATATTCAACTGACCTCCGCACTTAAACCGATCGGCTCTATCTCACTCAACCGGTCGGTTCGAGCGGTATACCCCACTCAACTCCTCCATGAAGCAAGTCTTGAACCAAATCCAACATGGTTACAACCTCAAATGTCCTCAGCCTTTGAGAACCCCCTCTACCAACCTGGACCAGTCCAAGTATTGTCGCTTTCACTGCAACCACAACCACAACACTGAGGATTGTGTTCATCTTAAAGATCAAGTAGAAAAGTATTTGCCAGGGCTGCTTAAGCCGATTTACCATGGCCCGACCACATCAAAGGTCTGGAGCTGACCCTCCAAGGCAGAATGACAGACGAACACCTCCTAGGCAAGTTAACCCACCTAGGTGGGATAATGATAGAGCCCAATAGCAATATCTAGCTCACAGCGAGCCCCCACCACCTTTGGGGGAATTAGAGTCATAGCAGGAGGACTCGTGTGCGGCGGACCCTCACGGTCGGCACAACGAGCTGAGCTTAGGAAGATCCGACAAGGGTCAGATAAAGAAGTGACAACCATTGACTGACCCTATAAATAACCCAAGCAGTGGTCAGAACCCATCACCTTCACTGATGCAGACTGTGTAGGGGTCATATACCCCACATGATGATCTGCTCGTTATCTCCTCTCATCTCTAACGACAATATTTGGAGAGTACTTGTTGATAATGGCAGTTCATCCAACATCACTTTCCTTGGCGCTTTCAAGCAACTTAAGATTAAAGAAGAGACACTATCACCCTTATTGACCCCTTTGCTGGGTTTTACAAGTGATCGAGTGACTTCCCTAAGGTCGATTGACCTCCAAGTCACCATCGGGGAGTACCCCAAGCAGACTACAAAGCTCACTACTTTCTTGGTCATAGATTGTCCCTCTGCCTACAATGTTATACTTGGGCGAATGACTCTCAATGCCTTTCAGGTAGTGACATCCACCTACCACTTGGCAATGAAGTTTTCGACTGACCATGGGGTCGGCACCGTAAGAAGAGAGCAGGCCATCGCCAGAGAATGCTATGTTGCCTCATTGAAGGAGGTAAAATTAAAGAATGCCATGATCATTGAAGGCCTTGACGTTAGAGATGAAGAAGAAGTAATTCGGGGCAAGCCGGTTAAAGAATTAATTGAAGTATCCATTAATCTTTCAGACCCTAAGAAGACAACAAGAATAGGCAGCCAGCTGAGCCCTCAAGCAAAGGCTGATCTCACAGCCCTCCTCACCTAGCATAAGGACATCTTTGCTTGTACCGATGAGGACATGCCAGGAATCGACCCTTCTATTAGCACTCACCGCCTTAGCATTGAGCCTCAATTTAGACCAGTTTTCCAAAAGTAGTGAATCTTTCATCCAGAGTGTAATAATCTCATTGCTGAAGAAGTGGACAAATTGTTAAAAGCCAAATTTATCAAGAACGTAGATTATCCTAAGTAGTTGTCTAACGTGGTCTTGGTCTGCAATAGTAATGGAAAGTGGAGACTTTGCGTCGACTACTCAGACCTTAACAGAGCATGCCTAAAGGATTGTTATCCTCTCCCCAGGATAGACTTGCTGGCTGATGCGACTACAGGTCATCAGATACTCAGCTATATGGATGCCTTCTCATGCTGCAATCAAATCCTCATGCATGCAACAGACCAAGAACATACATCTTTCATCATTAATCGAGGGATTTACCACTACTGAGTCATGCCATTTGGCCTGAAGAATGCAAGGGCCACTTATCAGAGGCTGGTCAACGTAATGTTTAAGGATCAGATCGGCAGGAATATGGAAGTGTATGTAGATGACATGCTGGTTAAAAGCAAACTTTCTTTCGACCATCTATCCGACCTGATGGAGACCTTCCAGACCCTATGAAAGTACAAGATGAAGTTGAATCCTGAGAAGTGTGATTTTGGCATAAGGTCCACCAAGTTTTTGGGCTTTATGGTCAGTCACAAAGGAATCGAAGCCAATACAGAAAAGATCAAGGCATTGGTGGAAATGAAATCTCCCAAGACTGTGAAAGAAGTTCAATGACTCACTGGTATAGTGGCCGCCCTTAACCGATTCATTTCCAGGGCAACAGACAAATGCTTTCCATTTTTCAAGGTGCTCAGAAAGGCCTTTACTTGGAGCGATGAGTGTGAGGATGCTTTTCAACATTTGAAGCAATGTATGGCGAACCTTTCTCTCCTCTCTCAAACGGTCCCAGGAGAAGTACCTTTTCTTTCTCTAGCCGTCTCTAATATGGCAATCAGTGCGACCCTAATTAGAGAGGAAAATTCAGTCCAACGCCCAGTCTACTACATTAGCCGAGCACTCAGGGGAGAAAAACATAATTGTCCCTTGTTGGAAAAATTAGCATTAGCTCTCGTCACAACATCCAGACGACTCCGACCATATTTTTAAGCTCATTCTATTGTGGTCCTCATTAATTAACCACTAAAAAAGGTTATGCAACAACCTGAGTCATCTGGTAGCCTTATGCAATGGTTTGTCGAGTTAGGTCAGTATGAAATTTCTTAAGGGGCAGGCTGTTGTAGACTTCATATTGGAATTCACAAATGTCCCTCCAAACACACCTTCCCCACTAGTTGAGACGACGCCTAAGGAGACCGACCCCCACTTCTGGACTTTGACGTTGATGGTTCTTCCAGGAAGGAAGGGAGTGGAACTGGACTAATCCTTATGACTCCTGAAGGTGAGGACTTCAAATGCACACTTCGATTTCAATTTGAGGCAAGTAATAATAAAGCGGAGTATGAAGCTTTGATAGTAGGCCTCCGGTTGGCTAAAGATATTAGAGTAGATTGGATTCGAGTCTTCAGTGACTCACAGTTGGTAATTGGTCAGATCAATGGAGAATTCAATGCAAAGGAGGAAAAAATGAAATCATACAGGGATACTACTTTACCCCTCGTGCGTCTCTTCGACAGTTGTCAAATCAGGCATATTCCAAGGTTAAAAATGCCCAAGCAGATGAGATGGCTCAGTTAGCCTCAGCTGATCAGTCTGACCTCAGCCAAGGAGTCAGAGTTAAATATCTAGAACACCTAGCAATTTCTCAGAACCAACAAGAAGTTCATTTACTTGAGAACGAACACGTCCCATGGGCGCAGGACATAGTTCAGTTCTTGGAACAAGAAGTACTACCAGATGATAGAAAAGAAGCCGACAAGATCAAAGCTCAGTTGACTAAATATATCATCGTTGAAGGGATATTGTACCAATGAGGATTTTCACAACCATATCTCAGATGTGTTAATGCGGAGCAGGCAACTTATGTTATGAGGGAAATCCATGAGGAAAGTTGTCGCAACCATTCTGGGGGACGATTGTTGGCCCATAAGTTTCTCCGCATGGGCTACTTCTAGCCTATGCTTAGTAAGGATGCCAATGATTTTGTGTTAAAATGTGATAAGTGCCAAAGCCTTGCCAACATACCTCAAAGTATACGGTTTTGAATTATATAACTTTCAAAGTATACATGATGATGGGTACGGCCCGGGAAGACTCAACCCATAATCTGCATGGGCCGCATAGATAACCATTTGATTAATTATCATCATAAGGCCCAATAGTGGGCTCAATCAGAGAACCCATGGCAGTCAAACCCAACTACCAGCTGGGTACATGTCAAGCAGGGAATCGGCCACATGGAATACAAAAACCTTACAAGCCATTGGGCCCCACGTGCCAAGCATTAAATGAGATTGTCAAGCATTAAATGTAATAAGGCCGTCTTCCCTTAAGGCATGGTGAAACTGCCATGGCCGGCGACAAGTAGGCCATAGACTTTCGACCAATAGGACAGCGTGAATGGACAAGGGAATGATTGGTAAAAGATAAGGGAAGCTGAAGGACATTTGGTAAAAAAATCACCCACACACTCTCTCACTCTGCTCTCAATTCTTTCTAAGTCTCTTCCCTTTCTCCATATACTTAACTAACTTGATCGTTGGAGGGTCCTCAGGAGGGAACCACTCCTACTTTGGAACCTTCCTGTTGGACTTGTCGAAAGTGCTGCTGGGAAGACGAAGGTCGGTCGACCTGTGGAGCGTCTGGATCCTGTCCAACCCATCTCCTACTGACCAAACTGCATCATCACATGATAAGTTTGTCATGTATAACTTTTAATACAAATTAACATAACACAAATCACAAATGTTGAAAACTGTCCCCATAAAAATAGTATAGTTTTTTAAATGTGCCTTTTTAAGCAAAAATGATTTAGTAGGTGTTCATATATTCGACTAATGATAAGTTATAGTTTATTCACTATTTTCTTGTAATTAGGATCATATATTGGTATAATCCTTTGCTATTGATTGGTATATAAGCAATGTTTTAAGGGTACAAATTTCCGCTTATAAATATTCCAACATATTTTTGTAGTTTACTATCCATAATCCAATCTCTTACATTTTGCAGTTCTTTCAAAGATTTTCAGCTTCAATGGAGTTCAATTTCCTCCCCATCTTCACATTTCTTTCAGTTAAGTGCTTAAATTTCCAAATTCACATTTCTTTCAGTTAAGTGCTTGAATTTTCAAATTCCTCAAATCAAAAAAACCGTTTTCTCCAACTTTTGTATTTGTTTCTTAAACATTGATGATGGAACCATAGAAGAAAAATAATATATAACTCTCTTTTTAGACTCAATAATATGTAAAATATATAATTGATTAATAATTAGAGAAAATATTAGAGAAAGTTAACTTAAATATTTTAGTAGATTGCACATCGTGGGTGTTTGGGAAGTTGGTTATTTTAGTAGGCTAAAATAGTTGTGTTTGGGGAGAGGAATGATTTTTTTTTTTTTTTTGTAATTGGATGTGATGTTGTAAGATAAAAAGTAAAATAATTATAAATTTGATATGACATTTTGCCTCAGTTATTTTAGTCTATTTTATCTTTTAGTACTATTTTAGCTATAAAAAAAATTTAAAAAAATAAAAACCCAAAAATAGCTTCCCAAACACCCCATCATTATGTTTGAAAAACGAGTTTAATTTTTAAGCCTCAATAACATTACTCATCATCAAATATATGAGGGATATATACTTTCTGTCATCTAACTGGCCGATTTTTAAAATCATACTTGTGTTATGAAATGTTATATGATAAATTTGACCTGTCAAGTGAGTGTGTGTTCACCATATAAAGTTTAGTTAGGACGAGAATGGTAAAAAGTGATGAAAATATAAAAAATAAAAATAAATTTTTTTTTTCTTCTAAATTTGTTTAGCATTAAAGTGGTGAAAGTTTAAAAAAAAAAAAAAAAAAAAATTAATTTTCATGCACGACTCATAATAGTATGATAACTAAAGCTCCGTTTGGCAAGACAAGTTTGGGCTATTTTAGCCACTACCGGAAAAAAAAGGCTAAATTAGCCAAATGGAGACAAAAGCCATTCACATGCTTGGCAACAACTCATGCCACGGTAAATTTACCAAACTACCCCCACCACTCCATAAAAATACGCCTCATCCAAAAAAAAATTAAAAACAGAAATTAGCATTTGCCACGTAATTTAAAAATAAATAAAACACATGAAAAACCATTTTTGAAAAATAAAAACAAATTAATGTATACAAATAAAAATAAAAATGACAAAAATGTAAATTAAAAAAAAGAACCATAAAAATATGCCTCATCCCAAAAAAAAAAAATTAAAAACAGAAATTAGCATTTGCCACGTAATTTAAAAATAAATAAAACACATGAAAAACCATTTTTGAAAAATAAAAACAAATTATGTATACAAATAAAATAAAAATGACAAAAACGTAAATTAAAAAAAAAGAACCATAAAAATACGCCTCATCCAAAAAAAATAAAATTAAAAACAGAAATTAGCATTTGCCACGTAATTTAAAAATAAATAAAACACATGAAAACCAATTTTTGAAAAATAAAAACAAATTAATGTATACAAATAAAAATAAAAATGACAAAAACGTAAATTAAAAAAAAAAGAATCATAAAAATACGCCTCATCCAAAAAAAAAATTAAAAACAAAAATTAGCATTTGCCACGTAATTTAAAAATAAATAAAATACATGAAAAATCATTTTTGAAAAATAAAAACAAATTAATGTATACAAATAAAAATAAAAAAGACAAAAACGTAAATTAAAAAAAAAAAGAACCATAAAAAAACGTCTCATCCAAAAAAAAAATGTACAATGACGCTGACGTGGAGGAAGGAGCCGGCTGGGAGTGGAAATGTTGCAAACTAAGGCAGTTCGGTCATTTAACATGTGCACACCTCACCAAAAGTCAAAAAAGTCATAAAGTCCTTCCCAAACCAGGCTTTTTAACCCCAAGCTAAAATAATTAAAAAAATCAAAAAGCCAAAAAACCAACCCACTTCCCAAACAACACCTAAACTTCTTGTTTTTTGCAAAAAAATATAGGAAAATATTTTTTAAAAAAATTAATTTATTATAAAAGCAGTTACTTATAATTACATTTCCTATTTTCTTTCAAAATTTTCGTCACAATCAATTGCATAGAAAAAAGTATATTTTCTTTTCCTTTTCTGTCACTTCACTTCATTTTTTTCTCCTTTCACTTCACTTTATATCATTTTCACTCTTTTTTTTTTTTTTTCTTCTAATCAAATGGAACCTAAAAGGAACACGTAATTAATTTTTCTAAAACATAAGAGAGTTAAAAATAATAATAATAATTACTGTTAGTTTTTGGCTTTCAAAGGGTATTTTTGTAAATGCGAGCGTGCCAGCAATGATCAATCAGTCCTTACAAAAATTATAATTGCGAACCAATTATCAGACGATTGTGTTTTAGTTCTTTCAGTCTCAATGAAGAGGACTTTTACTGGTGGCTTGACTTAAGAGAAATTAAGCAAAATAACAGTTAAATGAAGAGCAATTGAAGTATTTTATTAGAATGAACACTTATAATGATCCAAACTCAGCCTCGTAGAGGTTTACAGCAACAATTTACTTGAAACTACTCCTATGAATAAAGTGCAGTGCAGGAATTTAAAGTGCAGGAATGTAAAGAACAGATATTTAAAGTGCAGGAAATGTAAAGACTGGAAATGTAAAACTGGAAAAGAAAATATGAAGTAAATGACTGGTTTGTTGGATCTGAGTCTGGGGCTTTTTTCTAGGGGCTTCCCTGCTATTTATACTTGTCAATGATGACCTTCGAACTGCACTTCAAACCGTCGAACTGCTCCTCCATGATCGCTGATCATGTTGCCTTATAAATAGTTCCACTACGCCATCATTTGCAGTTAGGCTTCCCTCCTATATTTGAATTTGAATGTGAGTAACCGTTAAAGCTACGTCACCTTGCATCTCTTTACTGATCCAATGCTACTCAGATCACGTGAGAACCAATATTAACTGCCACGTGTACGATCAGGATCGAAGACTCGAATAGTCTTCCTATATTACCCTTACTCTGCCACGTGTCGAACTGTAACTGGCTTTTACAAAATATGTAGCCAACATTACCCCCCGCACTAATATACCTAATACTTGGTGATATTAGTGGATCAAAGCCTTTCCCGTGCTTTTGGAACGTGCATGGAGTCTATATCCTGGAAACACAACCGTCATTTATTGATGATCATTTGCATTAACTCTCTTTCAATCTTTTGAACATCCCAATACCTTAGCATTCGAACAGACTATGGCCAAATCAACTTTTTTCTCTATTGATCAGGCACATGAGGAGTCATTGAATAATGTTGTTTCCCCTCGAAAGAACTTCCATGCATTCATTAGCCACCTTTACTCGCCTTTCTATATTCAGGTCATGGATGCCTTGGCAAATTACCAACCTTTGGATTACGAACACATTGCCCTTAATCCTTCGATTCAGAAAGTTGCAAACATGGACACGGGAAATTCTTCTTCTGATTCACCCTTGGATTGTGAACAAACTGCCCTTAGTCCTTTGATTCAGAAGGTTGCAAATATGGACATAGGAGGCCCCTCTTCACAATCCTCTGCATGGGATAAGGCTGTGGCTTCAAATCCCTCCGGGGCTTCAGGCTGGTCAAGTTGGTCAGAACCTGAGGTCTGGGAATTAAGGGAGCGAATTAACCATCACTTTGTCGAATTCACCGACCCGTTAGACTTTCTTTTTTTATGCGCGAAGCTCGGTGGTTTATCCTTACATGCCTATCGACCGTCGACACAGTTTAGAGGACAGTCTACTCGTGGCATGGTACACATCATCCATGCCTACAAAAATGGTACGATCTATTCCCCGTCCGGAAGAGGCACAGGGGTATAACCCCTCATTTTTAGCCAAAAAGGCGAAGTCTCATCCTTCTGACTGGCTTGATTGCGTCAATGTTCCTCGATTTCCTCCTTCCTTTGAAATGGGGGTCTTTATACCTCCTCCTCCGAAAAGACTTTTCTAGATAGAGAAATTGAAGCTTACCCTTTCTGCAGAGAAAGTTTTCCCTCCTTACGAACCTCCACCTTCTCCTATTCCAGCTTACCGAAAACAACCTAAACTCCTGCTTACAGCCTTTTCTCACCTACCTTTCAATGTTCTTGAGGACGATGCTCCCCTCAAGAACCTTCGATGGGCTTGTGATATTCTGATTCGGAGTCATGTCCTCAACTCCATCGCTCAAGCAGAACTTCACATGTTCTTGGACCAACTCCCATCGCTTCTCCATTGGCACCATACTTCTTTGGCCACCACTCAATCTTTGGACCAACTCTCGTCCCTTCGAGTTCATGCCCAGTACGAAGCAGAAAACTTTATTGAAGAATTCGATGATTTCAAGAACAAAGATTCCATTTACTGGGATGACTTGGATATAGACGAATTGGAACAAGAATTGAGGGAAACAACGTTCGAAATAAAGGCTGAAGAGCTCTATTACGAAGTGAGAACACATCAACTCATGCAGCCAATGTTAGAAGAAATAGAGGATAGAATAAAGAAAGAACAGAAATTCATTGATCATAGTTGGACTAAGTTTCATGATCTTGTTATTTATTCCATTCCCTATTTTTATGAGCTTGAGTTTGTACCCAAATAGAGTCATTCGATGTAATCGCTTTTACTTTAATATAATTAAGACTTTTCCTCTGTTTGGCATTGTCTCTGTTTGCCTTTAAAAGCAAATTCAAGGCTCTGAACTGAACAATCTCACCCTTCGAACCTAAACTCAATTGTCTTAAATGAAACACTACAAAGAACCAATTATGAACTTTTCCAATTTATGGAATAAAGTTGACAGTTTTGGCTGATTTTCAATCAGAATCAGTGTTTCGAATCTAGCAATCTTATACTTAAAGCTTGTTTCAACCATAATCAACATCTGACCATGGTTAGTATGATCAATGTAGTTTTAAATTGACCATCTTTTACTTCGAACAACAGTTCATGCTCTTTTAGCTCAACAAACAACTTTTTATAAACCAACCATTGGTTTTGATATTTCGAACACCAATTCCTATCCTTAAAGAGTCTCAAGTTTTGCCTTGAAGGACATTACCTTCGTTAAGAAACCTAAAACAAGTCTTTAAGTAAAACAAACACTTGAGTATTCTTACATTTTTAGGTATGGAAATGTGCTTCGAAGCCGGCTTCTCTGTTTCGAAGCCGTTGTATTTTGGCTTTTGGCGCCAAAATTTGGTTTCAAAGCCAAATATTTTACTTCGAAGCTAGTCTCAACATCTTGGCTGTGTTTTTCCCTCCAAAAGTATCAATATTGAAGAAAACTCTTCGTATTCGTACTTCTAGTACTTAACGACTTACGCAATATATTTTTCAGACACAAAAGCTTTTAAAAACCCTTTTGTTTCATGCTCTGAAATCACTTGCTCTTTTAACACACAAGCCCTACCGATCTTCTGTTAACCCTCTCTTCCTTGCTGCTTGCTATCAATGGATCCTTCCTCGCTGAAAATGCTCGCTGGCGACCGTGTCAGCCCTACCATGGCTTTGAAGAAATGTATTGATGAAGAAATCGCCAAGCTAACAACTGGTGGATCAAGCGCCATAGACGGACGTCTCTTTGTTCCTCGCCACAGCAACCAATAAGAGTATGTCCTAGGTCCCATCTTTCGGGAAGCCCCTGACCAACTTCCAACTTTATACCCCCGTTTGGAGGACCACTTTCTTCTCTATGAAGAAGGGCTTGACTAGAGCAATTGGAGAATGACCCGGCCTCATCGCTACTGGCCGACATTGAGAACTGAATGGGAGGAATGGTATGACAGGGTTGTGCCTGCGAGAGAAGATGACCTACAGGAGCTCTGTATCCTCGACACCCTCCGTCTTTCCAGGTTCATCATTCCTGAGGACCCCTTTTTAATTCCTGCTGCTCTATGTTTTTGGAATATGGCTTTTAATTTCTTCCAATTTCGGTGCGGCATGATGGCCCCCACCGTTCTTGATATTTGACATCTTTTAGGGCTTTCACCCATTGGCTCTCCTTTTACTCTCAACTACCCGGACCTCCCTGTCAAATTTTTCCTTCCACCCTTAAACACTTCTTACAGTGACTTCGTAAAGGCTGAAAATAAAAGGGAAGGCCTCGTGAGAGATAGAGAACTATTTTCCTTCATTTTATACTGGTTATGCAAATTTCTCTTTTACACCTCATCTCAGAGGATTATGCCTGAGTTCGCTCCTCTTGCGAAGGCACTTGTCTTGAAAAAACGCATAGCTCTTGCCCCTTATCTTTTAGGTCATGTCTACAGAGCTTGCTTCCAATTTTGCGAAAAACCTCTTGATGTTAACCAAGGAGGTCCCCTCTGGGTGCTCCAACTCTGGCTCTTCGCCTATTTCACTGACCTACATCCCAAATGCCTAAAATTCCTTGTTCAGGATCCTAGTACTTATGGGAAAAAGTATGCTAGGATTGCTCTCTATCCTGCTTCCTTTGCTTATTGCCTTACCTTCTTTCACCAACTCTCTATTTCTCCATCTACCACTTTCTTTTGTCCTTTTGATGCCACTAAAGGACCTGCCTGGCTACAAACCTTTTTGGCTGATAAGGAGTGTTCCACTTCACCACATGAAGATATGTGGGCTTCAATTTTGCTACCAAGGGAGTTGTTTATTGGCACTTTAAACCCTCAAGCTTATAAATGCATATCTGAGGTGTACTGCCCTTCTCAGTTCGCTAGACAATTTGGGCTTACTCAAGGGATACCTGTTCCACTTTGTAGTCTCTCGAATGTCCACCTCACGGCTAGAGACCTGAGAATATCCAAATCCAAGCTAGAGGCGGCAACATTAAAACTGCTGAAGGAATTGAGTGAATTCAAATTTGTCCCCTTTCTTCCCTCTGGCTTAGTCTTGAAAAAATTCCAGAACTGGTGGATAGCCAATATAGAAGTGCGCCTATCTGCACACCCTCATGACTTACTGATAGGGCTAGGAATACCTTCGAAGACTAAATCAGCACCAGTTGAGAACATTCCCTCCCTTTCTACAGCTACCACAACTTCTCCTGCAGCCTCACCCCCTCCAGCTAGAGTTACTAGAGCTGCTTCGAAGAAGGGTAAGTATTTTCAGGTTCTTTTTTTTTCTTTTGAATCTTTTGTTTGTTTCCTTTACACTCATGTTCTTTGGTGCAGGGTCCCCACAAGAAGAATCCCCCAAGAGAGCTGAAACTTTAGCTACTCTCAAAGAGAGACAACAACAGAAAAAGAAAAGGAAGCTAATCCTCCTTCTTGAGGAATCTGAATCTCAGGCAGAAGAGAGAGAGGTTGAACAAGAGCAAGACGTACCTTTGCAAAAAATAAAGAGACAAAAGGTGGCTGTCTCCTCATCCGATATAATCGAAAATCCTGTTCACGAGGCAACTACCACAATAGTGGAGAAAGAACTTACCTCTGAAGAATCTGAACCCCAGGTTGAAGAGGGGGAGGTTGAAAAGGAGCCGGTAGTATCACTGCCAAGAAGGAAGAGAAAGAAAGTGACTGTTCCGGCTACTGACTTGGTTGAAGACCCTATTCATGAAGCAGCTGCCAATGCAGTAGAGCAGGAACATTCCAAAACCATGATTGTCTTCGAGAGAGCTGAGAAGAGACAGCAGCAACAATTTCTGAGAGATGAAGCTGCTGCTGCTGATGCATTACAAAGGGAAACAGCAAGAAGGCAACAGACTGTCGAACATTATTCCCTTCGCAGCTCTCCCATTATTGCCAACACTTCTGAAACAAGTAATTTCTTTCATACTTCTGCTGTTTTTCCCTTGTCAGCTTTTAGTATTGAAGTTTGACATTGCTTTACATTTCTTCCTCTTGCAGCAACAACTACTACGTTTATCTTTCCAATGAGGCCTCCCTCAATTTCAGTTGAAGTTGATCAAATGCAAAATGTCAGGGTTATTCAAATCGTACTCCCACTTCCAAGGCCTACATTCGATGTACCTTCTTTGAGCCCCAGCATTCCTGCATCTCTTCTTCTTGGCTTAGAGCCATACCTCCCTTTCTTGACCTTTGACCTACCTCAGTCCACTTCTCCTTCGAGCCTTGCTCCTCCTCCTTCTTTCACAGAAATTGCAACTGCTACTCCATCTCTGATGGCAGTTGATTCTCCTACAGAGGGTGCTGGTAGTTCTCCAACCCGTGGTTTATCACCTTTACCTAGCTCCAGCCCTTCTTCACTTGATTCATTGGTGGCTAAGACCATGGAGGCTGCTAAAGATGCTTCACCCATTTCTCCTATCCCCATGCAGTCTTCTGTGCCTTTCACCACAACTCTCTCTGCGTCTCTCATGTCTATGGATGAGGTTGATGTCTTCGAAGCAAGACTAGGTAGTCTCTTCGACATACCCTCTACCTCTCCAACATTCAATGTTGAAGCTGAGCCATTAGTTTTGGCTAACTCCTTGCTGGAAATTTTTGAGAGCTCTTCTTCCTCTAGCAGCAAGCCTTCTGCACCTTTGATAGACCTAGACACATGCCTGGAACTGTTGATTTCTTTTTCAAGGATCCCCTTCGAGGCTCTACAAAGGCCTATAATCAGAAATGGGTTCCTCCAATGCTGCAAAATTTCTGAGCAGTCCAGCATGAATGTTTCAAGTCATCTATCACAGGCAGCAGCTACTATCGATTTTTACATCAACATTTGTCAGACAGCCAAGGCTGCAGATGAGAAATTGGCTGGCGACCAGAGTTTTGTTTCCCAAGTACATACTGAAGTGTCAAAGCTTAAGGAACAACACTCCTCTGCCTCACACTTTCGAGTCCAGCTGCTGGAGAGGACAGCTCAACTTGAAGAGGAGCTATCTGCAGTGAATCAAGCCTTAGTCCGAACTGACACTAAACTGCAAATTACCAACCAAGGACTGGCTGATCGAAAGGAAGAGATGGCTGCAGCTATTCGACTGTTTTCAGCATTTACCGATAGGAAATCTGTTGTACAAAAACAATTAAGACGCTGTAATGATTTTTGAGCCAATTTGTGGCAAAATGTACTTAATTCTTTATGAAAGAACAAATTTTTATTTGTCATTTGAGTAATCTTTTGTTCTTGTACTTAATGTTTATTTTATTCCTTGTGTTTTCCAAATGGTTGGAAAATAAGGTTTCAAATATCTGCCATTAATCTTTTTGGGATGTATATACCCATTCAAATTTCTCAAATGGTATGCTCCAAAAGGCAGAACTCTATGAATTTGAAAATGGTCCTTCCCAGTTAGGTGACCATTTGCCAAACTTATGGCTTTTAATTCCTATTGGGAGTATTGTTTTACATACCAAATCACTTTCATCAAAGCCAATGTGTTTGACTTTCTTATTATAATTCTTAGCTGCTTTCTTCTTTTGGAAAAGAATGCTATTTAATGCCAAAATTCTGGCTTCATCTATGCCTTCTAACTCCAAGCACATACTTTGATGGTATTGCTCAGGATCTAACTGATCTTGGCATCTTACCCTCAAAGATTTAACATTAATCTCCACAAGTAAAACTGCATCATGCCCATATACTAAGACATAAGGAGTGACTCCTGTGCTTGACCTTGGGGAAGTTCTGTAAGCCCACAAAACATCCAACAATATGTTATGCCAATCCCTGGGATTATCCTCCACAACCTTTTGTATTCCTTTTTTCAAGGACTTATTTGATGATTTAGCTTGACCATTGGCTTGTGCATAATAGGGTGTGGAATTAACAAGGCTAATTCCAAACTCTGCCACAAAAGACTTCACCATTTTCCCATCGAACACAGTCCCATTATCCACAGTTATAGTTTGTGGGATGCCAAATCTATGGATCAAATCTTTAATGAACCCAATGACTTCTGTCTGGTCTACAGCCTTGTATGGCTTGGCTTCGACCCACTTAGTGAAGTAATCAGTGGCCACTAGAATGAAACAATGATGCTTCGAAGAAGGTGGGTGTATTTTTCCCATCATATCCATGGCCCATCCTCTGAATGGCCAAGGCTTCACTACTGCATGTAGGTCAGTTATGGGCACATGCCTTATTGTGCCATGCTTTTGACATGCCTGGCAACCCTTTGCATATTCTATGCAGTCTTTAAGGATAGTTGGCGAATAGAAGGAATGCCTTTGAAGTAACCATCTCATCTTCACACCAGGCTGATGAGCACCACAGATGCCTTCATGAATCTCAGCCATAGCTGTTAATGCTTCTTTTGCACCTAAACATTCCAGCAACAAACCATTTCTCCCCCTTTTGTAGAGAGCATTATCATATATCATGTATTGCATAGACTACAATTTAATTTTCCTGCTGGCCTTCGAAGATGGACCAGCCAAGTACTGCATTATTGGATGCCTCCAATCCTGTTCTTGTAAGTCATTATGATTGACTTCCAAGACCACATTCCTTTTATTCAGAGGTGGTATTAATTTCTGATATGTTGTTTGGCTTATGTCCCTTTGGGCATTATCCCTTCTCTTGAAGTTCGAAACTTTCTGAGCCACATCATTAGCTCTATTGTTCAAGAATCTTGGAACGTGAGTTACATTTGCTATTTGAAACTGAAAAAGCAGATGTAATGCAACAACATAGTATGGCAAAATACTTATGCTTTGACACTTGAAAATCCCTTTTACTTGATTAACCACCAATTGAGAATCTCCAAAAATGTCAATTGCATGAACTTGTAATCCAATAAGAATTTCCAGTCCCACTATTAAGGCTTCATATTCAGTCTGGTTATTGGAACAAGTAGCTTCATCCACTCTGAAACCATGTGTGGTTTCTACCCCTTGTGGTGATTTAATCACAATACCAATTCCAATTAAGTCATTAGCTTTCGACCCATCGAACCACATCTGTCATGGCTCAATACTAGCCATACCAAGTTCCATTATCTCTTGGCTCTCTGTTTGAGATGGATGGTCTGCCAGAAAATTGGCTAAAACTTGCCCTTTTACTGCCCTTTGAGGGGCATATTCTAGATGAAATTCTGATAAGGCTAGTATCCACTTGCCAATTCTCCCCTCAACATAGGTCTAGATAACTTGTAGTTAACCAAATCTGTGGTTGCAATTACCAAGACAGTTGTAGGTAAAAGATAGTATCTTAATTTCATTGCAGCAAAATACAAAGCAAGACACAGCTTTTCAACAGCTGAATATTTACATTCACAAGAATTTAGAAACCTATTAAGGTAATAAATAGCTTGTTCCTTGCCTTTTTCATTGTCTTGGGCCAAGAAAGCTCCCAATGAATCTTCTGCTGCAGCTATGTACAACTTCAAGGGCTTATTCCCCTTTGGTGGCATCAGCACTGGAGGGTTGGCCAAGTAGGCTTTGATACCTTCGAAAGCAATTTGATGCTCTGTTGTCCACACAAATTCCTCTTCATCTTTCAGCCTTAACAAGGAAGAAAATACTTTAGTTTTCCCTGCAGTGTTAGAAATGAACCTTCGAAGAAAGTTAACCTGTCCAAGGAACCTTTGTAATTCTTTCTTATTTGATGGAGGCCTGGCTTCAATGATGGCTTTGGCTTTATTCTGATCAATATGTATTCCTTTCTTGTGCACTACATAACCCAAGAAGTTTCCAGATGATACACCAAAAGCACACTTAAGAGGATTGAGTTTCAACTTGAACTTCCTCATTCTTTCAAAAGCTGCTTCTAAATGAAACAGATGCTCCTCCATGGACTGGGATTTCACTACAATGTCATCAATATAACACTCTAAATACCCTCCAATGAGGTCATGAAAGACAGTGTTCATAGCCCTCTGATATGTAGCCCCAGCATTCTTCAGACCAAATGGCTTTTTAACCCATTCGAAGGTGCCAATATTCCCAGGACATCTGAATGCTGTCTTGTGGATATCCTCCTCTGCAATGCAGATTTGGTTATAACCAGAGTGTCCATCCATCATTGATAAAACTTGATGCCCTGCTGAACTGTCTACCAACAGATCCACTATAGGCATAGGGTACTTATCTTTTGGAGTTGCTAGATTTAAGTTTATGAAATCAATGCATACCCTCATTTTACCATTCTTCTTAACTACAGGCACAATATTAGATAGCCATTCAACATACCTGGTTGTTCTAATAAAGCCTGCCTTGAGTAGTCTAAGAATCTCTTCCTTGACTTTCTGAATTACTTCTGGACTCATTCTTCTTAGTTTCTGCTTGTATGGCTTGAAATTAGGCTTCATAGGGAGCCTATGTTCCACTAATGACCTATCCAATCCTGGTAGTTCATTATAAGACCATGCAAAGCAATCTTTATATTTCTTTAAAACAACCAATAACTGGTCCCTGTCCAGATCATTCAAACAAGCACTTATATAGATGGGCTGTTGCATAGAACCTTCCCCTAAATTTACTTCTTCTAAGGGGTCTTGTGTCTGAGAACTTATTGAAGCTTCTTCCTTAGTTTCTTCTACCTTCGAAACAACCTTCTTGCTTTGTTCTGCTCCCAGGTTCTTTAGTTCAACATCTTTGCCCTCCTCCTCATAGACAAAATCTGTCCATAAGGCATCCTCTTCCTGTATCTCTTGGACTTTTGTTTCAATGTCCAATGTACAGTATTTACCAAGGGTCAAAATTCTGACCTGTTGCTGCTCCTGTTTGCAACCAATTATCATGGCTTTTCTCTCTTGCTCCTGTACTTTCTGGACTATTGATTTTACATCCAATGTTGAAAACTTAATTAGAGCAAAAGACTTGGCTTCTTGTTCTTCATCTCTTTACCTACAACCAGGCATCATTGTCATCCTTAACGACAATCTCTTCATCAGCACTTTCTTGGACTAAGTGCTTCAGGTGTGTCACTTCCTCATCAGCCGTCACTTCGGCTGAGCCATCAGCTTTCCTCAGTATACTGAGTGGTGTCACTCCCTCAATATACAACTTGGCCTCTGCAAAGTCTGCACAGGCTATGAAAGGTTGAGGATCTGCATCAATTTCCTCTGTCTCTCCATTGCCTAATGGCATCATAATTTTCTGATGCAAAGAGGAAGGCACACATTTGTTAGTATGGATCCAATCTCTCCCAAGTAAAGTATTGTATTTAGCATTACTGTCGATTACGAAGAATGCTGTCATGCAGTCCCTGGTTCCCACACTCAAGTTAATGGGTAGAATTCCCTGAGCCATCTGTTTGTCTCCAGCAAAGCCAGCGATGGTTGTGTTGGTTGGGATCAACCTGGGATTCTTTTTCCCTAGTTTCTTCAAAGAGGATTTTGGTAGTAAGTTCACTGCTACCCCATTATCTATCAGGACTCAGTTCAATTGTATCCCATCGAAGAAAGCCTTGATGTACAAAGGCTTGACATGTTGTGTCATAGAATTCGAGGAATATTCAAAAGGATATAATGCTTACCTCTTCTTCACTCTCATATTCAGTTTCCATTGGGGTAGCCATTCCAGAATCATCATGTACCATACTCACTTGTGAATCTTCACTAGAGACTGGAATTGGATCAACTTCTTGACCATCTTGGTTCTCATCCCCAACTTCGAACTCATGAGGTAGTATATGTACCATATTGACTGATACTGGAGGAAATGAGCCAAACTGGATGGCTGGCTGTGTCTGTTTCCCCTCTTGGCTACCTTGATCAGTTACCTCAGAAGCATCCTCCATGCTGCATTCTGGCACTTCATTGCTAATAGGTTCCTTCGAATGGTTTTTCTCGATTGGTTTTTCAACCAGAAATGTTCGCTCAGCCATGAAGGCTTCGAACATTTCTTCCTCCACCATTTCCTTCTTTTGGCTTATGCCAATTTCTTCTTCTGTCTCGCTATCACTCTTCATCAGAGCTTTCTCCAATCCTACTAAGCTAGACTTCTCTCTGGCTTTTAGTTCAGAATGAACCTTGGCCAACTGTTCTCTGCTGCAACCCACTTTGCTTTGTAGAGCTGGCTTTGGAGTATGGTCTGACTTTGGAGTCTTCTTTCCTTCTGTCTGGACCAATGAAGAACTTTCTCCATTTTCTTTCATATCTTTCTGGTACTGAGTGTACCTGCGCTGAATCTTTCTCCTTTGTGATCTCGAAATGACTGGGACCATATCTGGTTCCTTTGTCTTTGGGTGTTTAAGCAATATCCAATTGTTTGGAGCCACCAAAGGAGACTTGACCATCCTGCCTTGGTTTCCAACATCTCTTTGGGTAGGCATTTCCCTAGGCTTGTTCTGCATCACAAACCAATCTGGGACCCCAGGTACCCATGAACTTACTGACCCAGATATTGAACTGCCTTTCTCTTCCTTCGCAGCCATCTTCGAAGCTAGCTGTGAAGGCAATTGCTTGGCCCTGACCTCTAGTTTCGAGCCTGATTCAGGCCTTCGATGAAGGTGGCTACTTTCTGTCCTGCGTGAGGTTGGTCTAGGGGGCCAATCTCTGGCTTTGATCCCATAACCCGAACTCTTCTCCAGTCTTCTTTCAGAATGACTGCTCTCCATTCTGTAATACTTAGGTGGCCTGGACTCATACAAGGGCCTCTTGCCTCTAGCATGCATTCTATCGACTGCTGGTTCAACTACCAATGGCTGCTGCCTAACACTAGCCGGATACGGCCTTTTGTTATCAGCTTTGGTTGGTCTAGGGAGTCTCTGCACATCCCTATAATATTGATTCCCATCAATTGGAAGCCCTTTCAACCACTTATAACTTAGTCTGCACCTGGGACACATCCTTTGCTGTCTCTAAGGAATCATCATCCAGTGATTCTTCATCAGAGTGTTCCCTCTGGTGTGAGAAACCTTGTCCAATAGCTGGTGGGTTTCTGGTGTCCTTCTTGATGACTGTCTGGTTGGCAACATGCATCTGCACATTGACTTCTTCCAATTCTGTCAAGGACAAGTTCTGGAAATCTGACATAATGACATTGGCTGCCACCTCTCCAACTTCTGTAAATGGATTACTGTCAATCCCCATGGCCTTTTCTGCTTTGGCTAGGAATTTCAAACTTCCTTTCCGAATTTGTTCTTGGATCCTGTCTCGAAAAACAATGCAGTTTTTAGTCGAGTGAGACCAAGAGTTATGCCATTTACAATATACTTTTCCCTTAAGTTCATCTGGAGATGGCAGTTTTACTCCTTTTGGTAACTTAAGGAAGTTGGCCGCAAGCAAATGATCAAAAATGTCATCTGCTTTTGTTAAATCGAAAGAGTACTTCCTGTGAAGGTCTTTCTTTTTAAACTGCTGGTCAATTGTTGTATCCTTATGAATTAATGCTTCAAAGATCACAAGTTCTTTGCCCACAATCTCTGCTGCATCGATCTCATAGTTAGTATCTCTATAATATGTCTTGTATGAGGCATTATTTCGATCTTGTTCTTCCTCTAGTAATGCTTCATATCTAGACACCTTATAGGTTAGTTCCACCAAATCTCTAAATTCAGTTGAGTCAAACTTTTTTCGAAGCCTGAACTCTAAGCCATTTTGAGCCAATCTTACGAATTCTGGCTCTGGCAGTATGACTCTACATTTATTTCGAGCCCTTTTAAATCTGGCAATAAACTGAGTGGCCTTTTCTTCAGGCCTTTGACTCAATCTTGCCAAGTCTGCCATGGAAACCTCTGGCTCCGATTGGAAGAATTGGGCATGAAATACCTCTTCCATTTGTTGCCAAGTTTGAATGGAGCCATGTGTAAGGTTGATGTACCATACAAATGCTCCCCCAGTTAGAGAATTTGGGAATAATCTCAGTTTCATATAGTCATGATTAGTAAATTCACCGCATTGAGCAGCAAACCTAGCAATATGCTCTACTGTTGATTGATTTCCACTCCCATAGAAAAGGGTAAAATCTGGCATTCTGAACCCCCTTGGGTATTCATGTACCCTATCTATCCATTCTGGGTATGGTTTTCTGTATACAGGAGTCTGGACCCCCCAAGCCATCGGTCCATACATCTCCCTAACAATATCAGTAATTTGGTCCCTAGGGACCATATTTTGTGCCTGCTGAACCACTACTGGAGGAACAAACACAGGGTTTGGTGGACAAACTTGTGCCTGTGGTCCTCTTGGTCCATAAGGCGGTACATTTGGGACTGGTTGCCCCTGTGGTGCAGGTTACTGTTGGGGGTGTGGGTAACCCCTTTGAGCCTGTCCTGCAAAAGGACCTGCGAAAGGTGCTGGAACAGGTGTTGTGTCCCTTCCATTTGTGGGAAAACCTTCCAACCCCCCGGGTATAAATTCGAATAAGGGATTATTGTACCCCCTTGTGCCAAGTATGGCTTCGAACATGGGATTTGTAACCATTCTTATGCCAGTTTCTTGTACTTGACCAGATCCACCAACTTGTGTGGCTTCATTGTTAAGTACTGAGGCATTTTGGCCTGCTATAGGCCTCGAAATGAGTTCATACCAAGACTGAGGTGATGGTCTTTTATAGTTCTGATTACTAGTTTGACCATTAAAATGTCCATTAACTTGCATAAGCTGTTTATCTCTAGCCAATCTTTGTTGAGGGACATTTAAAACTTCCTCTGTGTGTCTTGTGTTTGTTGGTTGGTGGTTATTCATTTGATCCAAAAAAGATGTTGCCTACATTTCCATTGTGTTCATTAATTGTTGTCCCATAGCATCTGCTAGGCCATCCCATGGATTTGTTGGCTGAGTAGATGGAACAGTGGATGGTCCAATTCCTTGGTTTCGTCCAATATTATGAACATATGGTTCTTGTCCCGAAGTACTGGTCTGTTCGACCATAGGTTTTGATAACATGGGAGTTTCCACAGGATGTGTTACCACATTATCCTCTGGATTAGGTATTTCTACCTCTCCTTCTACGCCTTCTTCCAAGCGTTCATTTCCTCATTGTCGTCTTCGTCTAGCCATTTTAATTAGTCCCACCGGGCGTGCCAAAAATATATGTTGGCTTTTTGGCTTTCGAAGGGTATTTTTGTAAATGCGAGCGTGCCAGCAAGGATCAATCAGTCCTTACAAAAATTATAATTGCCAACAAATTATCAGACAATTGTGTTTTAGTTCTTTCAGCCTCAATGAAGAAGACTTTTACTGGTGGCTTGACTTAGGAGAAATTAAGCAAAATAACAGTTAAATGAAGAACAATTGAAGTATTTCATTAGAATGAACACTTATAATGATCCAAACTCAGCCTCGTAGAGGTTTACAGCAACAATTTACTTGAAACCATGGTTTTAAAACCCGGACCGGACCGGCCGGTTCAACTGGTTGAACCGGTGACCGGATGGAGTTCTGGTCCGGTTAGCCCTCTTAAACCTGCCAATTGCAAAAACCGGCCTATTTTTTGAAAACCGGTAAACCCACCAGTTAAACCGGTGAACCGGTTGACCCGGTCACGAGTTGATCGAACCAGTCCGACTCTTTTTTTTTTTTTTTTTCTTTTCTTTCTTTCTTTATATATATATAAAATAAGAATATAAGAAAATTTTAATTTGAAACTCTTTTTTAAGGGTCTCCTCTTGTGAGGAATCCCATTAAGAGTTTTGATGAATTATTGTGAAAGTCTTCACCTATTTATAAGAAAAAAAATTCTTTCAAAAACACTCAAGAAATCCATGTGGGACTCAATCAAATGTATTGGAGGGAATATTGAAATTTTGATATCCCTCCAAAATTTTTACTCTCATTTCAATCAAATTATTTGAATTAAAATCATATGAAGGGAATATTAAATATTTGATTTCATCTTCCAAAATTGAAATTAATAATATTTCAAAATATATTATTATATTTTTCAGTAAAAAAAATATTAGGACAAATATTTAAGATAATTTAATATTTTAAATATTTATAATTTATAATTTTATTACTTATATTTTTATTTAAATATAATTTTAATATATTTATTACGTCACGGTTCGATTTCGGTTCAACCCGACGGTTGAACCAGTGACCCGTCCACCCGATCCTTTTTCCGGTTCGTTCACCGGTCCGGTTTTTAAAACATTGCTTGAAACTACTCCTATGAACGAAGTGCAGTGCAGGAATGTAAAGAACATGTATTTAAAATGCAGGAAATGTAAAAACTAGAAATGTAAAACTGGAAAAGAAAATATGAAGTGAATGACTGGTTTGTTGGATCTGAGTCTGGGGCTTTTTTCTGGGGGCTTCCTTGCTATTTATACTTGTCAAGGATGACCTTCGAACTGCACTTCAAACCGCCGAACTGCTCCTCCATGACCGCTGATCATGTTGCCTTATAAATAGTTCCACTACGCCATCATTTGCAGTTAGGCTTCTCTCCTATATTTGAATTCGAATGTGAGTAACCGTTGAAGCCACGTCACCTTGCATCTCTTTACTGATCCAATGCTACTCAGATCACGTGAGAACCAATATTAACTGCCACGTGTACGATCAGGATCGAAGACTCGAATAGTCTTCCTATATTACCCTTACTCTGCCACGTGTCGAACTGTAACTGATTTTTACAAAATATGTAGCCAACAATTACATCACCCCCATACAATTGTAAAGACATATCACATAAACATATATACTGAACCGACTAGATAATTTATTATTACAAGAAGTTTGCAATGGATTTTTTTTTCCTTCTCTATTTTGGTAATAAAAATTTCCTTTTTTTTTTTTTTTTTTCAGTTGACACTGGTGGCAGGGCATGCAGCAGTATCTCCCGAAGCTTACTGGAACATGGTTTTGCAAAACACTCCCATGCCTAGGACTGTCAAGAATCTTCTACCCTCAGGTTGGTCTTCAAATTCAGCGAAACACTCCCTTATGTCTAAATGTTTGTTTGGAATTTTAGGTTATGTTTTAATTATGGATTTGAATATAAATTTGAAAAGGAAAATGAAAAAAAAAAAAAAAAAATGAACTTATGTTTCATTCATGTCTTCTTCATATATATATATATATATATTTCATTTTATATATTTTAAAATATCTATATAAATCCATAATCCAAACACAACATTAAAAGATAGAGAATTGGACTAAACATCTGTGGGCTTAACAAATTCATGTTTGGTTGTGTTAAAATACCACGAGTTTGTTAATCCTACGGGACTACTAATCTCATTCAGGGGTGCTAATTTGTTAATCCTATGGGACTACTAAACTCATTCAAGGGTGGGATTAGCATTCTCATGGTGAGGGTGAGATTGCATGGTGAAAAAACTATATTCTGCCACCTGTTTACAAAAAACCAACAAAATCAATGGTAATTTATACCATTGTAGCATCTTTTTAGGGGCACACATTGTAGTATTTAGAGGAAAGTTACAATGTGCACCCAAAATGATGCATATGGTATGCACCGTGTACAAAAAAAAGTATAACTTATGTCACAAAATATATAATTTTTATTGCAAAAAAATTAACTTCTGTAAAATATATATATAACTTTCTTATTCATTTTTTTTATCAACAAAAATCAGTTGTTAGTTGTTAAATTAGCACCTATGGAAGTTAGCATCCATATCCTTGCTTGCCTAATTCAATTCCCCTTAGGGAGAGTTGAACTCATAACCTCTCCTTTGAAACTAAGCCCTTAAAAGAGTCATAGTGGTCAAGTAAGTTAGGCCTAGTTGGTTAAGGGTAAAATCCATTGTGGTACAACTCAATAGCACTTTACTTTCTTATCTTTCAAAAATAAATACATATCTCCCATGTAGCTTATTAGAATGCTATAGTTCCAATTTCCATGTATATTAATGAAGAGTGTGTCTCACATGCCTATTTTAAAAGTGGGGAAGAAAAAAAAAATTAGTCAAAATTAAATTTTAATGTAAAAGGACAAAACTAATCAAATTTACTTTTTTATCTGAATTCCTTCCTTAATAACATTTTAAATTAAGCATACATATTATATATGTAAAAAATTAAATTAACCTAAATACCTTAATTTATTATTATAAATTAATCATCAAACTATGTTAATCTAATTTTTAATTTTTAACCAAATTCTTTATTAATAACATTTTAAAATAAACATAAACATATATATAAAAAATTAACTCATAAATTAAACTAAATACCCTAATTTATTATCATAAAATTATATTTTTTAATAACATTTTAAATTAAACATATACACATATATATAACAAATTAAATCCTAAAAGTACCATGATTTAATTTTTAATTTGTATCCCAATTTATTATTTAATAACATTTTAAATTAAACATGTATATATATTTAACAAATTAAATTATAAATTAATTACAGTGTTTACATATATAAGTGTTGTATACATGTATATCATAATATTTATTAAAATTAAAATTAAAATTTGTTAAAAAAATATTTGAAAAACTCTAGTTTCTTAAATGATTTTTGTGTAGTATTTTTTATTTACGGAGATAAATTTATTTATTTACTTACAAAAAGGAGCAAAAGTAGAAGAAGAGCTACAAGGCTATAATTATCTTTTTATTGTTAATATTAATGGAGTTAAGATTGCATTTTAGTCTAAAATCACATGGAGATATATAACTATTTTTAAAAACATGTGGTAAAGCGCTATTGAGTCATATGTAAAACAGATTTTGTCCTAACTTTAAAGATGCGCACACCATAATTTTTTCAACCATAATTTTTTTCACAAAAATTTATAACTTTTACTATAAAAATGGTATTTTTTTTTTGACCATGTGCAGAAGGCAATGTTGTTGCTGGCCGAGGACGCATCTTCATACCAAAAATGCCGGGGCCGGGGCCGGGGCTGGTGCCGCCGCCGCCGCCTTCTGATATGTACTATGATATTAGCTATACTGGTAATGGGTATGAACAACCAGTACACTACGGCTCAACTTTTTTTTTGGAGGAGGACATCAAACAAAGCACAAAGATGAAATTAGACCTCTCCTCGATAACACAAACAAATGGAGTTGCTTTCTTACCCAGACAAGTTGCTGAGATGATTCCTTTTTCCTCAAACAAATTTCTCGAAATTCTGAACCGATTTTTGATAAAACCCAATTCAGTTGAAGCTGAGATTATCAAGGAAACAATCAAAGGCTGTGAGAGGTCTAGCTTTCAAGGAGAGCAGAAATATTGTGCAACTTCATTAGAGTCCATGATCGATTTCTGCACTTCAATGTTTGGCAAAAATATCCAGGCATTCTCTACTGAGTTGGAAAAATTGCAGGAGTATCGTATTTCAGTATTCAAAAAGATTGGAAGAGGAGGACGAGATGACCCAGTAGTGTGTCATAAGCAAAATTACCCGTATGCGGTCTTTTATTGCCACAATGTTCGCTCCACCGAGACATATATGCTTTCGTTGGAAGGTGCAGATGGGACGAAAGCAAAAGTTGCAGTGGTGTGTCATAAAAATACATCGGCATGGAATCCCAAGCACTTGGCCTTTCAAATTCTCAAGGTTAAACCAGGAACTGTTCCTATTTGCCATGCTCTTCGTCAAGATAATATTGTTTGGCTTCCTAACTAAATCTCTAAAATATATAATCGATGCCTATTAGTTAAAATCATATAGTTTGTTTGGTATTAATTAAGAGAATATTTATATATGGTTGTGAATGTAGTTTGCAGTGTAATTTAAAACCAACATTAGTTTGGTTTTAATGTGTAGTATGGTTGTGGATGTGGTTTGCATTGTAATTTAAATAAAACCTTACTTTGTTTGGTATTAATTAATTAATGTATATATATTGTTGTGAATGTAGTCTATGTTGGAATATTTTAACAAAAATAATATTATATCTAATTTATCTATTATTATTAACATTATTACAAAATTAAAACTGATACTTATTGTGTTTATAATTCTAAAAATCATTTTAATATTTATTAGTATTATTATTTATAATTGTGCACTTATGTGGTTTAACTCAAAAACACACATATTTCTCCATCATATGGGATATATCATAATAAGGCTTTTTTATTCCTTCCATGCCACAATTTTCTTAGAGACTCACATGTAAATACTTTTGATTAGACTCATCGCACAAATATATATAATTTTGCACCATGCCAGCATGAATCCATCGAGCAAATATGATTCTTATATTTTTCAAATCGTGACAACATTAAATCAAGGCATATTGGATTCAGCAAATATATTTGATCCAACTTTTAGTAGTCAATAGCCTTATTACTGGGAATCACAAATTTTCGTAATTAGTAGCCTACTCTTAGGAATTATACATTATGGCCAGTAGTCTCTTTACTACTAGGAACTGCCATTTCCATCAATGTGGCCAGTGGTCTCATACCTACTAGGAAGCCCTAGTTTCTTTTGTAACTCACAATTGATTGAATTTATTAAAATAATATATTATTTTATTTTTATTAAAAATATCTCAACACTTTCAAGGCATTAGAACTTTTATACAGTCGTATGACATTTTATTTGGTTGTTTGGTTAAAATCTTTGTTTTATTCCTGTTATAATATCTGAGAGAGAGAGAGAGAGAGAGAGAGAGAGAGAGAGAGAGAGAATATTATATTGAATGTTCTAACAGTGTATATAAGACTCCTTTATATAGGAAGAGAGAAACTTAAGTATAGTATGTATGGTAATGAATATAATACGATATGTATGATAGATAGAATGTATAGTTACTATATTTAACCTCTCCTCAAACTCAAGTAGGGATAGCAACTTGAGTTTGGAGAGAGAAACTAAAGCATGAAATAAAACAAAAATAAAATAAAACATGGATAGATCCAAGGCAAGTAGATTGCAAAGTCTAAATGAGAGCACAAAAGTGCTTGAGATAGATCAGAGGATGGAGCTAATGCCTGGAGATAGTTTATGGTAATGTCGGATCGTTGTAGGAACAGGGTCAAAGCTAACAAAGCTAATGCTAGGAGACAGTTTATGGTTGTGTTGAACCATTGTAGAAAAAGAACGAGTGTTGAACTAGTAAACGTGGCACGTACGTAAGTTATGACATGGTGTTGAATGATGATGGCAACAGATGAAGAAAGGCGCCAAGGGGTGACTTGGAAGGGAACCATGTGCACTAGGGACAGCTTGGAAAGGAACCATGTGCGCCAAGAAGTGGTTTGGAAAGGAACAAAATGCGCTAAGGGGTGGTTTAGGGAGTGCGCTAAGGGGGCAATGTAGGTGGTCCGCCAAGAGAGCGACTTAGGAAGTGCACTAAGGGGACGACATAAGTGGTTTTGATACACCAAGGGGACGAATTGAGTGATTTGCATGGTGTATAACCATGCTCACTATGATATAGGGTGTAATACCCCTCTTAAACTCAAATAAGTTTAAAGGTAAAAATCTATTTGATATTAAAGCAGCAGGAAAAATGAAGTGGATCGAAATGAAGAGACATGTTAATAATATTATTATTATCGGGTACAATTTTGTTTTTGTTTGTTTGTTCTTTTTAGGTTGAGTGGGAACAAGTCCGGGTTATGGAAAAGCAAAAGAAATAATGTTTTGTTTGAAATTAGCAAAGTGGAGGAGACATGGCCATGTGGGCGTTTGAAAAAAATTAATTAATTAATTAAAAGAAAAATTGGTGAAAGTTGGTGGAAAAGGACAAAAGATGAATATATTATATATATGAAGAGGTAAGACACAGGCTTGGATTGGAAGAAAATAATAATAATAATAATAATAATTGAAGTGTAGATTGCCCGTGAGAGAGAGAGAGAGAGAGGGAGAGAGGGAGATTTGTGTTTGTGCTTATGAGAGAGAAGTAGGTAAATTGACGAGTGGAGAAAGCACCAGCGAAGAAGTGGCCCAAGGCTGGGGAAGAAGACAATGGTCGGGACATAACCGATGTAGAAGAAGACTAAGGCCGGAAGAAAACCGATGCAGATGTTGAAGTTGGGAGATGCAGCAAAGTGAAGGCGATGATGTTGACAAAAGGATGAAGAACGTTGGGCGACTATGGTGCCGGAAAAAAAAAAAAACAGTGCATCATAGATATGGGAAGAAGACTCCAGCGAGCAGTGAAGGCAAGGTTGTCGGCTAACTGTCCGTCGATGAGAAAGAAATACAGGCTTAAATTTTATAGCTAGGAGGAGAGAGAGAGAGAATATTATATTGAATATTATAATAGTGTATACAAGACTTTTTTATCTAGGAGGAGAGAGACCTAAGTACGGTAGTCCTAAGTATGATAAGAGATATAATATAGTATATATAATAGATAAAATATATAGTAACCATATTTAACAGTTCCTGTGAATTGCGGATGAACAAAATTTTTACTAATAGAATCATAATCCTTGTGTTACACCAGTTACTTTTTACTTATTTATGTTATGTTTTTTTTTTTTTTTTTTTTTTTTTTTTTTTGAACTATAAAAAAAGGGCTCTGTGGTGTCGTCACAGTCCCTGTGGGCCCTGACTCCGGAATAGCCGGTTGCCAGCCAGGAATTAACCCCCACCATGTGGGGGACCCACCACTGAGGCACCAGTGGAGCTCATCAGCCACCCCTAACCACGGACAAGTTTCGATAAAATTTGTGTAGGGATAAAAAAAATATATATATATATAGTAATGTTGGAAACATTGACTAATATATCAAAGGATGCCGCTTTTGTGTGATGTCCCAATTTCTACTCTAAGGGTTAGGGTAATGTCACTAAAGAGTCATTCGGTCAATAACCAAGTAAGATCCCAGGAAGGTCGGAGGAGTCAATATAGTCTCCCTTCTAAGTCCAACCACTTTAGATAACAAGCTATTTTTTTGACAGATCTTAAGAGGTATTAACACATGGTCTCATAAGTAACGCGAAGATAGACACATGATTACAAATATATATATATATATAAGCAAATGATAATTACAGTGTTTCAAATCTTAAATTACAAAACGAGTTCCATTACTATTACAATCCAATAAGAAAAATAAAAGCATGAATAGACTCATAAGCAAAATGAATTCTAACTTTCTTTCAGACAGACATAAGTCTTCAAATATCTCTGGCTCTTCGTCGGCATCATATGTTTCTTCGATATCTAGCATGAAACGCCATGAGTTTTGAATGTCTAGTAAACGCACACACACCCCGTTCTTTTTTCTAAATTCAATACACAATAGCAATTACAACAATAGGGAAAGAAACACGATATTCAAGTAAATAACAGGGGTTACAAGGTTAGTTGATCGTAGTCTAGAAATCCCTCAAGAGATTTCGTCCTCCCAATCACAAGAATCGGACACGGATTATTCGGTATGCCCTATCTTTTGCTACTTTGCAAACCTTACTCCGGATGCCTACTAACAATTATATACTGCGTTGCGCCAACCGAGGACCTCAAAAGAGAGTAAAATATGGGCCTTGCCCAATCCTTTCTTACACCAAAACCACCTAGGGTCCGAATACAGACGTTCCGTTCAAGGGTTCTGAAACAACCACTTGCACAAGACTTTGGCTTTCAAAATGGAACGCATCCCGCTAACCAATTCAATTTAAACATAACATTATCTCATAACAATACACACGTGATCGAAACCCCATTAGCCACCCCCTTAAGTTTTCCGTTTAGATTAATGTTTTAAGTTAGTTAGTACAAGCAATTAAAAAAAAATTGCATAAATATGAGCATCATCAAAGTACTAAAATAAAAGGTATATAACCATGACATATGTAATATCATACCAAGGCATGATCATATACTAATAAGCACATTCACGAAGATAAGAGCATAGAACACCAATGCAAAATAAATTTTCAGATTTGGTACCATTTAAAGATTAAATCAAAAGAACCATTTTAGATTTTTTTTTTTCCGAGTCTGGCCTTCCTATGGTTTGTAGAGAATTTTATCTAGTTTTTAGAATATTTTTTGGAAGTGGGATAGCTTTTCTAGATTTTTAGTTAATTAAGAAACACTCCAGCGCTATTTAGATTTGTTGATCATTACAAAAATCAGATTTTCTTTCAAACCACTCACTCTTTTTCAATGAAACTAATTTTACTTGAAAGCTAACTCTTTAAGAAAGTTTTGACAAAAAATGAGGTCAATGGAAGTTTTATACATTTTTCTAGAAATTTTGGAATTTGGTTGTAAAAACTGGTTCTTCATGCATAATACTCATAATAAGAAGATTGGTGAGAAAAGAGTGCAACTTAGGGAAATTTTTCACTTCTCTTGTAATGAAAACATACGCCATAAGAAATCAACTTTTTAAGGACAAATTTATTCTGTCTCTAAAAGTGTAATATTTGTTGAGAAAAATTTTAGCCAACTAATCTTCTCCGTCGCGAAATTTGCTCCAAATGGCCCATTCGAAAAAGCCAAAAAAATGACTTTTAGAGACAAATTTTTACATTTGTCACTATAAATAGACTTTTAAAGACAAAAATATGTGGTTGCAAAAAATTTTGATTTTGAGACAATGAAAATTTGTCTCTAAAAGTCTAGTTATAGTCCAGGGCAGAAGAAGCAGTTATGGAGAAGGAAATTAATTTTTGAGGCAACACAAATTGGAGTTCAGATCCTCTCATTGAGGCTCCTCCTTCAAATCCTCCGTGCAACAGTTGAGATCTAGCCAATCTGATCCAATGGCTATAAAAAAAAATAAAAAATAAATAAAATAAAATTGAAAATTTCAAAGTAAAATTTCCCGCCCAAAGCTATATAGCCTTACACACACTCCTTCTCAGCCTCACACACACTCTCTCTCTCTCCTCCATGGCATTACCCTTACTTCTTTTCCTCTCTCTTTCATCTCTCTCTCCCCTCACACTCTGCCACTCCCAACAACAACACCTCTCCCTCAACTACTACCAAAACTCATGCCCTAGATTCAACCAGATCATGCAAGACACCATCACTAACAAGCAGATCACCTCCCCCACCCGGTGTTGTCTCTTGCACCAACATTCTCGCCGTTGCTACTTGCGATCTCCTCACCATGATGGGTGGTCCTTACTACAATGTCCTATTAGGCCGCAGAGATGGGCTTGTCTCCAAATCAACCCTCGTCGAAGGTAATCTTCCCAAACCCACAATGTATATGACTCAGACCATCAACATTTTTTCATCTATAGGGTTCTCGATCGAAGAAATTGTGGCTTTGAGTGGTGCTGATACAATTGGGTTCTCTCACTGTAAGGAGTTTAGCACAAACATCTACAATTACACCATGAATCCAAGTTCAATGTCTGATCCGAGTTACAACCCTCGATTCGCTGATTAGTTGAGACAAGCTTGTGCTGATTATCATCAAAACCCCACATTCTCGGTGTTCAACGATATCATGATTAATTCCAAACAAGTCCGACAACATGTATTATCAGAACTTGCCTAGGGGATTGGGGCTTTTGTCTTTGTAAATCAATTGAACATTGTATTTGATTAATTGGTTGGATGCTTCTTTATGTGTAATGTTCTTCCTTTTTTTTATTTCATATATATCCCTTGTATATATACACATATATTCAAGATTGATAAATGAATTGTGAATTTTTATTTTTTTTTGTTGTTTTCCATTGTGGTGTCAATGTATATATCTTTATACATGTGCCCACTTTGGCTAATAATTTTGATCTTTAGATTTTCTCTTCCATTAATATCTATCAGTATGTATGCACCAAGGCAAAAAATTCAACAAGCTTATTATTTTTCAAGGCCAAATTCTACTCTCCTTGTCTTTTGAATTCTCCTGGAGAATTTGGACTTCTTTAGAATGCTTTTACCACTGACTGTGATGGTAATGTGGCCCTAAAATTTGTGTTATTTCCCATTCTAAAATCTGCTCAGTGTAAAAAAAATTGTGGCAAGTCACTCTACTTGGTGGAGCTCTCTCTTTCAATATCATATTCCCATCAAATGAACCAGACATCTGGATGTTCAGTAAGTTTCCATTAATATGAATCATGGGTTTGGTTGTTTATGGGGATGTTCATGTTGGAATTAGTGTCCATTTTTTTTTTATAAGAATTTGTGTTAAAAGTGATGGAAAAAAAACAAGAATTAGCCATTTCCTTCCTGTTCCTATGGTGGGCAATCTTCCCATTTGTTTATTAACAACTGCACAATGTGAATGCACACAGCACTAGTAAAAAACATGAACACCAAAACAGAACAGTATGAACAACATTTCAGCCCAATTAACTACTATAAACACCAACATTTCACACCAATCTATCAACACCAATTCCAAATTGTAAATACAAGCCATAAGAACATCAACAACATTAACAACATTAACAAAACAACTGCTATGACAATAGCAACATTTTTCAGCAACATGAACTGCAACATTTTTCAGCAACATAACAGCAACAGTTTCAGCCACTTTTTGAGCAACATTAAGGAAGAAACTTTCGTTTATGAGCTGCTATCAGGCCAAGCCCTGGCCATAGGCCCACAAGGTCATGGCTTAGGGCCCCTCAAAATAGGTCCAAAATAGGGGCCCCCTCCTATTATAAGTTAGTATAATATGTTAGGTATGTTTTAAGTCCAAAAAAAATTAAAAAGAGGTCCAAACAAACTTAATTTTTTTGACCTATTAAAAGGCCAACAGTTAAGGCCCAGCCAAACAGTTTGAAAGGCCCCTTTTTTCTAATTCCTAATCCTATTTTCTTTTAATCCAACCTTCCCTACATTTGTTTGATAGCACACACCAGTAGTCCAGGATGAAGCAGCAGCAAGCACAGGTAAATTTTTTTTTTTTTCTATTCAATTAATTAAATATTTATCTTGTCTTTTGCACAATTAATTGCTATTATAATATTGGTATTTACATCATCATGAAGAATTTATTTAATTTTAATAGTTCACATCATATAATTTAAAAGTTTTGTGTTTTGTTAAGTGGTGGTGCTCTTATTTTGAATTTTGATTTAAAAAAATATTTTGATCTCAGCACAGCAAGTATAGGTAAATATTTTTTTTCCTATTCAATTAGTTAAATATTTGTCTTGTCTTTTGCACAATTAATTGCTATTATAATATTGGTATTTACATCATCAAGAAGAATTTGTTTAAGTTTAATAGTTCACATTACATAATTTAAAAGTTTGAATGGATTAGCATTGCTATCCATTGAAAATGATTTTGCAAAAAAACTAGATTCTGCAAGTATGATTGATTTATTTGCTTCTAAAAATGCAAAAAGAGCTAGGATCAAGTGATACTTATTAGTTGTTATAATGTAATGCTAAGTATTTTTTGTGATTTTAATACAAATATTTTGTCTTTTACCTTAATTTTTTTTTCATTCAATAAAAAAAAATGTGAAGGGCTCCAGAAATTTAGTAGTTGATTATCGACTTTGGGCCCCGAAAATCTCAAGCCGAGCCTGGCTGCTATGACTGAATAGACAGTTGTGTTCCACCTCTTTGTGCCTGTTGATAGCCTAAAAAAAAAAAAAAACACACAGCAAGAAATTTAGCAACTAAAGCATTGAGGTAAACTGAATTTTCCAAAAACTGAAATAATATCAGTTAGCATGAGAATGTGAATCACATCTCCACACAATGTTCATTACCGACCTTTTTTTTTTCCCTTCCATATTTCTATACACCAGGTTCAACAAAAAAAAAAAGTAAACAAACTCACCATCAAGTTATACAAAACACCAACATTATGTATGAAGCCTAATATATTTTTTCACAGAACTAAGAAAAAAGACTAAACTACAATACCAATATCAGAGAACTGTAAATCACAATGAGTATGAAAAAGCCATCACAAACAAGAAAATAATCAAATCTCAAGCAAAAAGATAAATATACAATATTTATCTTAGAATCCTTTAAAACTAAAGCAAGGAGCAAACAACAAATTTCAATCGTTTTGATAAAAGGTTTGAGACCACATCAGATTTATCTACGGATCAAAAGACCCGTAATCGAAAGCCCCAAAGGTCCTAAATCAGAGGACTCGAGAGAAACACCCACACAGAGAGAGAGAGAGAGAGAGGAGAGAGAGAGAGAGAGAGAGAGAGAGAGAGAACTCACTGAGAAGTGGGGTCGCCGTCGTCGGGAGTGGATTGCCGGTGAGCTGAGTTCGGTAGAGAAGAAGGGAGTGAGGCTGAGAAGGAGAGTGTGTGAGGCTAAGAAGGAGTGTATGTAAGGCTGTAGAGCTTTGGGCGGGAAATTTTACTTTTCAATTTTCAATTTTTTTTTAATAGCCGTTGGATCTAGTTGGCCAGATCACAACCGTTGCAGGGAGGATTTGAAGGAGCCTCAAGGAAACGATCCGAACTCCACAAATTGGTTTCTAATAGTCTTAATTTTTGGAACAAATGAAAGTGACAGCTAAAAGTTTTAGTTTTGCAGGCAATTGAAAGTGATCTTTAAAGGTTACAATATTTTTTTGAGACAACTAAAATTGATCTCTAAAAGTTTGATAATTTATTTATATTTATATTTATTTATTTATTTGGCGTTTTGATTTTGTAACAATTATTCTAAAAATATTAGTTTGAACATCAACTTATATTCCTTTCTTGATTTCTTAATAACCAAACAGAAAATATCAAACATATCACTAGACATGCTCAACAACCAAACAGAAAATATCAAACATATCTACAAACTATCTATTCATCTCCAAATTAAAATTCAACAACACACCAAAAAATCAACAAAGAATGCTAGCAAGAGTATATTTATTAGGTTGTATCAAGAAATCACGCATCTGTGTAAACATTACAATGGCCACACAAAAAATCCCATTCTCATAATAACCAACTATCAGAGAATTCCAAGAAACAGAATCTCTGCAAATCATCTCATGGAGTAATATCAAGGTAGGTAGCTTTCACAGTGCACTTGTGTTCCCATTCCTGCCAATCAAAGAAGAAAATAAGTTACATTTACTTATTTAGGACTAATACTTGGTGAAGCTACACACTCTAGTTCTCAATCTAAAGAGCACAAAAAAAAATTCTCAGAAACCCAAAATCGTTATATGAAATAAAAAATTAAACTGATTTTCCCTCATATTCTAAATTAGATGCATAGAAAAATTGTGCATGTAAAACCATATACCAAACAAAAACAACTAATTGTAGATGATCTGCTCAAATATCAACAACCAAATTTGATTTAAATGGTTCTAAATACTAAAATCAGAACACGTAGACAACAAACTATAATTCATATATAAAAAATACTAGATTTTTCAATTACATACAAGAGAATAATGAATGGTGAAAGTGGGTTACTCATATTCACAAGTTATCCAAACAAAGCTCTCACATTTTTCACCCAATAATGGAAATTTCTTCAGATTTTGGAAACAAAAAATACAAAGAACCCACAATGAGGGGAAGGCAGGAGGAGGAGAGGGGTGATACCTGGAGAGTTGGGAGTTAGGCTGGAAACCCATTTACATATCTCAAATTCAAGAAAAGTGTTAGAGAATCACATCTGGAAAGAAATTCAAGAAACAGATAGATCAGCGCAAGTGTAGGGAAACAGACACTGGAATGATTTTGGTAATGCTTGTTGTCAATAACTTCATGTTTAATTTGCCCTACTTTTTTTTTATATATTTTTATTTAAAACATTGTTCCAAAAACAATATAGTAATAACCAATACATGGTGATCAAGGACAGCTTTAATTCACATAACATACATCTATGAAATCAGAAACAAGATCTAGTGGCAGAGAACTTCATTTTCAAGTTAACAATAGAAAACAAATTTCAATGTAAACTGCAATCACAATGATAAAATAACCAAAGGTTTAGAATTGGACACAATCCACAACTGTACGATTATTATTATATTTTATTTTCATGTAACCAGCATTCATGTTCTTATAGAATGATTTTCAAGTCACAAACATGTGACACAAAATGAAACAGCAAAGATTCATACCAGGACTTTCCCTCTGTGACCTGCTAAAATCTTATGCTAAGTATTCAACAGACATAACAAGTAAAATCCAACAGAACTCTTGACAAAGTTTTCTTTAGGGATTATACAATTTTATTGCAAAATGGAGTTAAGGAACCTTTAAGCCTAAAGGCTGGGAAGCAGAATGAGACAAATGAGTTATACGGAAGATTGTTAAGTTCAATAATTCTAGTAAATTCAATGCAAACCTTAACATAGAAGCAAATATGATAAAATAGTAAACAATTTCAAAACACTTAAAAACATGGATTCATTGAGTAATGAGTGTCGAATATAATACTTAAGGAAACAGTTTACAGTACAAATTGTAAATGAAGTAATCTAGAAATGAGAAATCAGCCTTACAATTAAGGCATAATGGTCCACTAGTACATATTAAACATCAATATAGATTACGTTGTTCAATTACAATTGCAAAACATAAATTATAGATTCTATAATTAATACCTCATCATATTGCACTTTTCTGAAGGCCTTTGAGCCAGCAGTGTGGAGGACTTTCAACTTCTCCCGATTCAACTTATTCTTGCCACATCTCACCTATTATTAAATGCATAAGTCAGAGTACAAGGTAAAGGAATTCTCAAGCCTATTCAGATTATCACAAGGTAAGGAAGCTTTTTTGAGTGATTTTTATAAGAGAAGAGTCAGCACAGATAATTGTAATTTCGCATTTAGAAGGATTTTATTTTGACAGAAAATGAGCCCAAGATTACAAAGTTACCTTATAGTCCCATGTCACCGTTATATTGATAGAAAATGAGCCCAAGATTACAAAAGTATGCACTGTTAAACCATAACAAACAAAAATTGAAACTTCCAACAGAATGTACCACTTACTTGAAGGTATGCAATCAATGTTTCTTTATCCTTTTCGCTAATATCGGTCCATGATGGCACATTTTGTGGGCAAATTGCCTAGTGACAATCCCTAATCCCTAATTCCTTGCAAACCTGAATACGCAGTCGCACCCCTTGGTTTTTTAGCTTGGCCAATTTGAGGGAGCTTCTATTTACACACCCCTCTTCCCCTCAATACACATCCTTCTCAATACACACACTAAAAAAATAAATCCTAATATTTTTGACTCACTACACACACCTATTATTCCACATATACCCCCAAATGTAAATCATACACACACACCCCTCTCACACACA